>JAJJMA010157668.1:0-11853 GCA_023529015.1 Papaver nudicaule | reverse complement strand
AAATTCCGCTTCTTTTAATGGACTCTTCTTCACACCAGGTTACAAACAAGGGATATGTTAAGAACGAGAGGTACTTTGGTTCCTCGAAATTTTCTGTTTTGTGCAAGAATGAAACTGCTAGCCATATTTTCTTACATTGTTCCTATGCAGCAAAAATGTGGGATTTTCGAAAGAAAAGCTTCATTGGAATTTTACCATGCCATGTGATTTTCAGACTATGTTATCTTCTTGGATGTTAGTTCAGTTCTCTAAGCAGCAACAACTGATATAAAACATGATATCTGTGGTGTTGGAGTATATGGATCAAAAGGAATGACAGGGTCTTTGGAAACTATGTAGAACAAGGCAAAATATACACTATTCACTCGGTGCTTCGTTTTTAAAGATTTTGAGGTTCCTAGTTATCAATACTAACTAACAAATATCTATTTGTAGGCCATGATTTCACATTTGAAAATTAATTACTCACAGATTAGCTGAGATAGTTATATTTATCTATTATTTGATAAAAAAAATATAATATTATTTATCACGATCGACGTTCCTTCCTTCCTCGACTACACAATATTTTGGAGGAGATCCGCGACAGCTGAGTCTGCTACTATATGTGTCATGTAATAATCTTAGAAAAGATCTGCCACCTTTCTAAATTTTCCAAAAAATTACCTTCGATTCCATGTAAATTAGTGTCTGGCGAAACATCTTCCCTTGGGCAGAATCATTGCTTCATGAACTCTGGCGAGCCAGCCGTAAGGCACATACATGCGTGCCGTCTTGTTCACCAGGACCTTACAAAGAAGAAACCCACGGCCCACAGCTTAAGATCCGAGTCCGGTCTTAAAGATTAGATCTCATCCATCCCAAAACAAACAGAAAATAAATGAGTTGGTTTTCTGTAGACAGAGAAAAACTACACTGGAATAGAGAAGAAGAGAGAGGAAGACAGAGAGAGATGAATAAAACGCTTTTGACTTTATTGTCCGGTCAGAGATTTCTTTCATCAAAGAGAAAGAAAGAGAATCGATATGATGGGAACATCAGAACATGGCAGCTGCAGGCTAACACCGTTCGGTTGGTTCGTTCATTCATCAATTCAAAACAACACGAGTGCTGGCTGTGCTGGTGACGTTATCGATTTCCTCCAACAAACAAACAAATGTTGCACGGCCGACGGAACTCCCCAGTTTCTTCTTATCTACCTTTCCTCCTCCCACTTAACTCCATTTTATTGGTGCTGGTGGGGTCGCCTTCTCGGAACCCTATTCTCTTCTCTCCTTCTTCCTTTTCTCTTTCCGTTTTCATTCCCCTTCAACCTCCGGCGCACATTAGCAGCAACAAACCCTAATCCAATCCAAAATCCCTAAATCGGAATTCAAAAATGGAAGCTCAACATCATCATCAACAGATTAGGCCTTACAAAGGAGGTGGTGGTGGTAGAGAAGACTGTTGGACAGAAGAAGCAACGGAGACGTTGATTGAAGCATGGGGGAATCGGTACATACAGCTGAGTAGAGGTAATCTTCGTCAAAAGGATTGGAAAGAAGTAGCTGATGCAGTTAACGATCGACAAGATAGTATTAATAAACCTCGAAAAACTGATATTCAATGTAAGAATCGGATTGATACTGTGAAGAAGAAGTATAAGATTGAGAAAGCAAAACCGTTTCCGTCGAAATGGGCTTTTTTCACTCGATTGGATGATCTGATTGGTAGTAATTCTGCGTCTGCTGGTGCTAAGAAATATATCCCACCACCATCTGTTCAGAAATTACCACCTGCTGGTTTCAATTTTAGATCTCAGCCGAATCTAGATCGGAACCACAGTGTGAACCCGAATGTGCCTTTTTTCGGGTCTGGTGGTGGTTCGACATCGAAATCTAGGTTGAATTCGGTTGGATCTGATGAGAGTTCTTATGATGATGAGGAGGAGGATGAGGATGAAGAGGAGGAAGATGTGAGGTTTGATGATAGTTATAAGGGGAAAGGTGTGCATGTGGATGATTCGTCTGATCAGACGGCGTTTAAGGAATTAGCGAAAGCAATTACTAAATTTGGAGAGACTTATGAAAGAATTGAGAGCTTAAAGCAACAGCAAATGATGGCATTAGAAAGACAGAAAATGGAGTTAACTAAAGAACTTGAATTTCAGAGGATGAAGATGTTCATGGATACTCAATTTGATATTGCAAAGAAGAAACGCCCAAGATACTCATCTGGTGGTACTGGTGAGAATTTCAGATACTCCGTCTTTTTAAATTCACAAATTTGGCATGTTTGAATGTATTGTTTCCCTAAAAGCACTTAGTTTTTAGATTTAGAGCATGTACTAGTGAGGAAACAGTGTATGCTGAACCATGCAAATAGTGATGATGCAATTATATGGTTATAGGAAAGTTTTGATTTGATAGCATGGTTACCAGTTTACAGTACTGTAGTTGCTAATGTTTCATCTTGATTACAAACTCTACCAAACTTGAGCCTAGGAACATACAATGTAGAGCAAGCAAGGGGAGAGATATAATTAAGAGTTTGTTGCCAGTTGTAGTAAAACTCTTAAAGGCTTAGCGCAGATATCTCGAAGTTAAGCCTTTGTTAGAAGCGTTGTAGTGTATTGACGTGTCCTTTTATTGCGGTGTTTTCGTGTCATTGCATTCACCGGTTGTTGGCTGAAGCCGACACTTTAAAAGCTCGGATTTGTAGATCACTTGTCTTTGACGTTTTTTAGAAACTATTTTCAGCTTTCAACTCTTTAAAATGTCAAACTTTTATTCGATTTGTTATTTTTTGTTATTATCTGATTTATCAGCGGAAATGTACTGCAAAATCATGTCTGTGGTATTAAAACATTTTTCAGAATTTTGGTTTTGCTCTTTGCTTGGCAAATTAAAGATGAAAATTCGCATGTAGGATTTCATTAAGGGATTTTGTAAGCTGGAGGAGGGAAACTAATGGGATTTATTTTAAACAGAAATAAACCCTACTATGCATTTTAGGTTCCCAAATTATTGTTCTTGTGATCTTGCCTTATCTTTTCCTAATCTACAATGCATGCACGTGTTAAGTGCAAGCACTATGATAGTTGACAATAAAAGAATTCCCCACACTTTAAAAAATGGCAGCCACTATGGGGCATGATTTCTCTTTGGCCTGCTACAGATGTGTAGCAGGCCAAAGAGAAGCCTTCTCTCTCGTTAATGCAGTTTTCACCCGCGGAGACTCGGTTTCCGTTTATTTTGCTTTGGCGGAAACCAGGTGTCCTCTTTAGTGCTTAGTCAGGTACTGGGTTTCCGACAACATGTGACTAAAAGGCCATAGTGGTTGCTTTTTCTTGAGCCAAGCCAGAAAAAACTGGAGCCTTGGAGCTAGCACTATATAGAGTTAAGGCTTAGCCAGAAACCTTAATTCTGGAGAAGCCTAGCTCTCCATAGTGTTTGCTCTAAGACTCCAGTTTTTGCAATTTCAAACTCCTACCAGATGTACACGACAAACTGCACTATAGTGAAGGATGTATTATTTTTGCTTGGCATGATACTGCACATCCTTACCTGTAATATCTGGCCAACTAACATTTTCGTAGGTGTCTTACCATACTGGTTTATATATGCAAACTTAACATCTATAGTTTAACTTGGCCGACATTTCAACTGCTAGCTGTTAAGCCTGAACCCAGGAGGGATAACTTTTAGTTTCTGGCGAACTAACAATTTCGTCTTATGTTGCTGAATAAGTTTTCCATTTTTGCTTCTATTGAACTATAAATGAACTTTAGTGGTAAAATTTACTTCTAAGTAAGATTTATGCATTGAAATTAGTTAGAGGTCATGTATCTGAATTAAAGGCAAGTCTTATGTTCATTCTTTTTTTCCATGTGGACTTAATTTGGTGCATTTTGGAGCCTTGGAAGCACTATTTCTAGCTTTAGAAAACCATCAGCAAGATTTGTCTTCCCATTCGTCATAATATCTAAATAAATGTGGACCTCTGGATTTCATTGATAACATGGAAAATGAAAGCCCACATCTCTTTTTTATGAAAAGAAACGATCGTGCCTCTTGTTTCTAAGTTTGCGTCGGTTCTCTAGGGGAGAGTTTATTGGTTCCTAGAGAAGAATATCGAGGCTGATGTGTCCAGCCTTTTCCATATGAATTTGCTAGTTTCTAGATATTTCCTTCCTTCTTGGGTACATGCGTAGCCGTCCAAGTTTCAAATGGAAGTCTAATCAAGGGAAATTCAAATAGTAGATGTAGTTTTTCTTCCTTGCATCATTGGGGCAGGCGTTTTGGATTTGGGGTAGATTTTTTTCGAGCTACCGAGTAGTGTTAATGGAGCTACCGAATATGTATTAACACTACTCGGTAGCTCGAAAAAAGTCTGCCCTAAATCCAAAACGTCTGCCCCAATGACATCAGGTTTTTCTTCCATATTTTTGTTGTTAAGTTTCAATCTAAAACTATATGGACACCAGTATAGGATAGAGTATAATCTTCGTGAAATATTTTTGTCGAGTTGTAAAATTTCAATCTAAAACCATATTGACACCGTATAGGATAAAATATCTGTATAATCTTCATGAAAGGCTTCTAGGCTTCTCAGGACTAATTTGCCATTTTTATCTCGGTCATCTTTTCACAGGGAAGAAGGTATAGAGGACTCGTAAACTGCTCGGATACTTTCCATCTCGTAAAAAAAGGAGTATTTCCAGATGATCTCTCTCATAGCTCTTCCATGATTACATAGAATTATGAAACCAAACTTTTGTCAGTGAGGCATCTTATGCTCTGTCAGAGGGTTGATTATCAGTCACTAAAAGCATTGTAGGCATGTTTGTATGTACTTTGTCGATGGGTATTTGTAAAATGTAAATGTTAGACTTCCCTTGAATCACTGTAATGCATTGCTAACTTTATAGTGTATTTCTAAATTAGTTCCATGTTTCCTTCATGTATTAGCTGTCTGTTTCATCTTGTATGGCTATTGGAGATCTGGTGGTTGAATTTTGTAAAATAAATTAGTAGTGTAGAATTTACAAATCAATTCCTGCCTCAAGTTTAGCTACTCCCTTGACATATTTTTTATGTACTCGTTTAGAAACAGGTTCAAGAGCAACCGGAGTTGCATTCCATATTTCCTGCACATAATCCTTTTGTAGCGTTGTCCCTCGCCTGTTAAAATTTTTTTTTACTCAAATTACACTCTTGCATGCTGCACCAAGCATGAGGCTGATAGTAAAGAGTCTCATGACTCCCATTATGTACTTTGATCCTGCTGAGGTGTGGCATACTATTTATTGATTTTTCCTACCACACATTTTTTTTTTTATAAGAAAACTCTTAAATTACTAGAAAGGTAAAGATACATATGGTTCATCTCTATGATTGAGACAGTAAGATGCATCATAAGTGATAGCATCAAAGATAAAACATGGAGGATATTGAGCTAGAACAAAGGAGCGTTTGCTTTGAGTTTTTGCAGGTGCACTAATATATAGGCCACTAATATATAGGCAGGTGCGTAGTGTATCCTGAAACCCCATTGCTACAAATGGTTCAAATTGGAACCTACATTGATGCGGATACATTTTGATCCAATAGTTACTGCACAATCTTTAATCTCAAACTTCAACGCCACATTACTGCCATTGTATAAACGTGCACATAGAAATCCTCCCATTGTAAAGCCGTACACACTTCACCCTTCCATTGCAACATCGTACACACATCATCCGTGGTACGAACTTTTGCTCAGACCAAAATACCTTTTGTGCTTAAACAGGAGACCTACCCAAATAAGTGCTAAAACGACAACTTTTTCATTTTCATTTATCCAAAACACCTAAAAATCTTTATAACCGTAACTATAAAAAATCCATGAAACTAGATTGGATTTAGATTTACTTTGTACGAAAGGAAACTTGTCTTCACGTATATTCCATATCGAACAGAAAATGCACGAGGCCAACAGATATATCATGTCATATAGTGATACAAATTTACCAAATAACATTCTTAAGTTTATCCAATCCTGTGATATCTATATACAAATACAGTGTGATATTATGGTACCGTAAGAAGATACGCGTATTTCCCCAACCCAGACACATTACACCCAATTAGTTTTGGGTTAGTCTAGATTTCTGTCTGTCTAGAACTGATGATACAAGAAATGATCGGTGGATCCGGTGCATATTATCCCTTATTTAAATGAATCCAATTTTGTGCACAATTTCTGAAGTAAATATTCATATCATATTCTGGTTTCACTATCTTACGTGTGGCGTGTTAAAATCAAATCAAAGGAAGATATTGAATACACTTTAGAGTGGACAAATTATTAGAGCATATATCATTATATCATAAACTAGTTTCATTTCTAGAGAACTTCTTAATTGGGTAATGGTAATCCAAAAATCTCGTGCAATCTTAACTGAACATATTGTTTACATGTATGTATATATATACCTTTTAATAACACTTCCTTCCTCAACAGAAAAACCCAATGAAAGACAAAACCATGAGCATTTTCTTCTTTTTCTTATTCACATACTTTTTCTCTGTACTTAGTCCTCTTAGTGCCAGGAATGTTGCTCCCAATCCCTTTTTGGAGAGTGCACCAAGACATCAGATCCCAGCGATATTTGCTTTCGGCGATTCTACACTTGATTCTGGCAACAACGACTATATAAACACACTTTTCACAGGTGATCATTTACCATATGGACGGGATTTTCCCGGTTATGCTGCATCCGGAAGATTTACTAATGGAAGATTAACCCCAGATTTTTTAGTATCTTATTTAGGCCTTAAAAATGCATTACCACCATATTTGGCACCAAAACTAAGTGATCAAGAATTACTTACTGGTGTAAGTTTTGCTTCTGCTGGAACTGGTTTCGATGATTTGACTGCACAGACGGCAAGTGTTATCAATATGGATACACAGCTAAGGTACTTTAGAGAGTATTTGGAGAAGATTAAAAATATTGCTGGAGCTGAAAGGAGTGGTCAGATTATTAAGAATGGGTTGTTTATTATTAGTGCTGGTACCAATGATATGGTGTTTAATTATTATGATCTTCCTTTACGTATTATGCAGTATTCACTGCCTGGATACCATGATTTCTTGCTTCACAAAATAGAGAACATTGTTCAGGTATTACTTTCCTTCTCATTTTCTTCTAAACGTGTTTGTTTATTTTTGATTTGGATGTTTTGGGTGCTTTCTGCATGACTTGGAAGTGATTTAAGTTTATGGTTATTTTTTCTTGTTTTGTTTTTTAGATGATAGGATATCTCTTGTGCATGTATTATTTTAATCACAAATTACATTTCTAGTATCAAAAGAAAATCTCTTCCATTTTAAACACTCTAGAAACATCTCTGGGGTTTGGGGTATGTATCTCTGCATTCTCTGGTGTCATAAACTTTATGAAATGAGACATCTCCCATGGTGTTTCACTGTGTATGTTAGACATCTCCTATGGTGTTTCATTTGACTAATGTACTCACATACTTTTTTTTCACAAAATTAAGGAAATTGCCAACTTTGAAACTAGCCGGTAAGGAACTATTTTGGAGACGTTGCTTAAATTGGTTGCCAAAACTAAATCATTTTTGTTTTCTATCTAGAGTTTTCTGTTCTTGACGTTGTTTTGAGGTGTGCACGTTTTTGTCATTGGCAATGATATAGATATAGTGACATTTGATTTTGTTGTTGTATGAAACAGGAATTACATTCCTTGGGAGCAAGGAAGTTTGCAATAGCAGGTATGCCACCAATTGGATGCTTACCTGTTCAGAGGACTATTGGTAGTTTATTACCAGGTCAACACATCCTTCAGCGCATTTGCACTGAACAACAAAATTCAGATACCCAAGCATACAACCACAAGCTTCAGAGTCTCATCCAACAATTTCAAGCTACAATTCCTGGATCCATTTTTGTGTACACAGACAGTTACGGACCTATGATGGATATGGTCAACCATCCATCAAAATACGGTAAAAAAATCTTAATTTTTACTCCTTGTAGATGAGAATTTACTTCCCGTTCACAGACCGTACTTTTAAGTGGGCCCAAATTTTGTACGACCTGTTTGAGTTTGAACTGGGCCTAAGCGTTTATATTTGGCCATTTAACTCTTATGAAAAAGAGATTGGCCCCATAACTATGTGTACTCTATCTCTGTGGTTCCTCATAATTCTTTACGGACTGATTTGATCTAGACTGTAAATACAATGAATTACTGGATTTTAACCAACTCTAACCGATAGTAACATTGTTTGGCACATTTTTTTTTTTTTTAATATATTTTGGTAGGTAACTCATTTTGGTTATTTATGATTATTTTTGAAGTAAGATCTCATGATACATTTCCCTACATTTTACCAATAATGTTATTTTTTTCCTGCTTACTCAATCGGCTAAATAGTAACCTTAAACAAATGTACTTACTTGAGATTCTTGTCGAGGCCTGGTGATCATTTCTTTGTAAATGCATGTACATTCTAACTAAATTTTGATTTTGATGGTTGATATAGGGTTTGAAGTAACTGGAGAAGGGTGTTGTGGAACCGGCATGGTAGAAATGGGTTTTCTATGCGGTGGATTATCACCATCATGTTCGGACGCATCAAAATACATGTTTTGGGATGCTGTTCATCCAACCGAAGCTACTTATCGTACCCTCGCGACTATCATTGAACAAACAGTTCTTCCTCATTTTCTTGTTCAACTATAATTAGTTTATTTGCTTTCTAAAATGATTCTTAGTGATTCAAGACCAAAATGTATGGATTAATTAAGCATGATATTGTTTGAACTGATTAAGAGTTTGTTTTGAACCAACAATAATATAGTTCAAGGACTGTTACATGCAATTAGATCTCGTTAAGAACATGCAGAGATAGCTGACAGTTGACAGCAATTGAAGAAATAAGTATGACAAATTTCACCATCATTATATCATCATCACTTAATAATAAGAATGCAAGTAGAATACAAAAGAACGATACAAAACAACAAAGGATGAACAAGTGGTGTTATTACTCTTGTAATGTTGATACAAATTTCATGACACCAGTTTTTTTTTTTTAACTCCCTCTTTCTCTACATATATTCATATTATTATTTTTGTTGTCTCAAAGATTAGACAAGTACTGCAAGATCTCACTTAGAATATTGTCTCATTCATATAGTCAGATTTAGAGTACTTGCTAGTTTTTCATGTTCCTTTCTATCATCAACATCATCATTTCCTTTCTTCTTCCTCTTGGATGAAGAAGAAGCTGGTGAGAACAAAGAAAGAGATAAATCATTACCAACTTCATCATTTTCATCTTCCAGAGAATCTTTTGCATTTGTACTTGATGTGCTTAGCTTCAAAGAGAGATTCAAATCAAGGTTACTGTCATGATACTCCGAAGCTTTTCTTTTCGTGTTGATAATTTTCCCTTCGTCTTCTCTCAATACCGAATTGGTTTTCGGGTTACTACTACTACTACTTCCTATATTATTTTGTAAGTAGTAAGGATTAGGGTTTTCCAATCTGTTTATTCCTCTTGCTTGTAATGGATGAGTATTATGTGTAGTGCTTGTGATGAAGTTGCTGCTGCTTGGCTGGTCTAGCATTGAACTTGATAACCGTAACCGCGATTTCCAAGATTCATGATCAAGCAACGTCTTTGTGGTGTTCATTGCTCGAACTTCATTTTCATGAGATAATGGTTGTTGATGCATTACCTTTCTAAGCTGCTCGTGAGTTGATGAAGTAGTAGTAGAGCTTCCTATATGTTGGTAATTCCGATTTGGCGTAGAAGTAGTACTTGTATTACAACCAAAGATCCTCTCCACTACCGAACCGTATATTCCTGGCGGCCTCGCTCTACTATTGGCAACCATACTCATGTAAGGACTAGTACTAGCCATCCAGTTCCCATTTCCTCTCCATGAATAATTGTCATAACTTGACAATACAATAAAAAGAATTTAGCAAGTTTCATCGAAGAGTTAATACAGTTTATAAACTGGTAACAAGGTTTCAAATTGAACAGCTTAATTAATATCATACCTGAAAGTACTACTTGAAGGCATAGTAGGTCTT
The DNA here is from genome assembly GCA_023529015.1 of Papaver nudicaule. NCBI lineage: Eukaryota > Viridiplantae > Streptophyta > Magnoliopsida > Ranunculales > Papaveraceae > Papaver > Papaver nudicaule. The sequence goes on along the minus strand of JAJJMA010157668.1, from coordinate 1,754 downwards.
ATATGATTGAAGCCTTGTAGCATAGGAAGTTGGCTGAGGTTGTAAATATAACCATCTCCTCCTTCCATAAGATGATGACTACCTTTCTCAGATATGACTGTGTGTTCATCAAGAGAAAACATTATTAGAGTGAAACCCTAACTAAATATGTATATATTTCATGTTTCAATCAGGTATAATGGATTGGCCATGTGATTATGTACATACCTTGACCCCGATCATCAATCTTTTTGCTTCTATACATCTAAATTAGTAAATAAGAAATAGGAATATTATCAGTGTAATGAATTAAAACAAGAAAAGAAAAGAAGTACTAATAATTATTTGTTTTCGAAATGAAATATTATATTTACTTGTAGATGGCTCTTGACATGAGCGATGCTAAGACCTTTAATGTTCATCAATTGAAGAACCAATTTTGGCGTTGCTCCTGCACCAAATATTTATCAAGAATTATTAGATAACTTGATAGAACTTACAAAGATGTTTAATTTTGGATTCCTAAGGAAATTAATTAAAGGGTTATGAATTAAGTTATGCAGTACTAACTTTCTTGTCCACCGAGTCTTTCAACCGCATGAATAAAACACATATGAAGATCAGGTGTCCATCTAAGTCTAGGTGTTTTTGAACGGACGTATGGTCGTACACCACTGGAATTGTTGTTATTATTCCCTTTCCTTTCACTTTCATCTACTGTGCTGTTGCTTGAACATCCTCCATTCGTAGGTTCATCATCATCACCAACTGCTGCCTCATCTCCATCCACCACCACATCATCTACTTCTTCTTCTTCGTCCTCCTCCTCATCTTCTTCTTGATCATCCTCTTTCTTATCATCATCAACATATAGGTTTGTACTTGAACCTTCAACACTAGTACTTTCTTTCATCCCTTCTTCTTTTTTTCTTCTTCTTACTACCAGCTTGAACCCTAGCTAACCCTAGCTAACCCTAGTTAATCAAAAACACTAATTATTAAAGTCAAATTGAGTTCAATTATTTCCCATCAGCAAAAATCCACCTTGAAGAAATACTCTTTCCCCAGCATGCGAAAATCGACTAAAATCTTCCGTTTGAGTAATGAATAGGGGAAAATCATCTCAGGAAGAATTTTTGTAACAAGCTGCAAAGGAATAAGCTGAAATGAAAGATGGAGATAGAAATTGAAACCCCTAACCCTACCTAAACAAAGAGACTCATTCCTTGAATTCTCTCTCTTTCCTCATCGGTGGTGGTTTATGAATGGAACAGTAGTCCTACTGTATGTTTTGTCCCTAGTAGCTCTCTCTCTATGCAAGTATACAATTGTGATGAATGAATGAAAGAATATATACAAAAATATTATCCATATTATTCTCTCTGTCTTTATTAAATACAACTATATCAATCTATGTGTATGTATGTTATGTTTTGTGTACATGTATGGATAATGATCATAAAGGAATTGTTGTAGGGATAAACGTAGAGAGTAAAGGGTGAAAGCAGTGGGGACTTGGGGGCGCGGGAAGTCTGTGCATGTGTGTGAGTGTGAGTGTTGAGTTTGGGTCACGTTTGCTGACTACTGATTGATGCCTACTGTCTCTGATGCGGACTCTAAAACTGAGAGCATAAATATAATTTCAATCTTTTTACGATCGAGAATCACGGATTTGTCTCTTTTCTCTCTGGCTCTCTTGCTCTCTGGCTATAATCTATCTATAGATTTAGAGTCTAACGCAATTAGTCCACATTAGGACAAATTCTCTAGTGTCA
>JAJJMA010157633.1:330-16728 GCA_023529015.1 Papaver nudicaule | reverse complement strand
GCATGACGTGTTGTAAGACCAGTTAGCTCCAATTGTATAAGTTTCTTGAGTGATTTTTTTTTACAATTGAGGTAGAGACAAGTTTGGCATTGATTACTAGGTTTTCAGCGTAAGCCCAATCTTGTAAGTAGATTTCCGTATGACCTGGAGCAATCCGAAGGAAGTCGTTTTACGTATGTCAAACTGATAGAGGACAGTTCAAACATACAGTTGATAATTGAGGTTGCAAAGCCGAAATTATTAACACAAGCCTTTAATAGCGGTTAAAGCAACTCCTAGGCCTGTAAAGGATGTCAGCTAGGGGAATCAAGTGCGTGACGATCTGTGGGGGATCTAGAGACGTAAGGAGTGCGACAGTAGCCAATTCGCTTGGAGGGCTAGAGTTGGTCTCTGCTACATCCCAGACCGAAGTCTTATAGTAGGCTAGTGTTTGTAGACAGTTTGTACTGTGCGGTGTTCAATTTGGACGAGGTCCCGAGGTTTTTCTACAAGTCATAGTTTCCTCGTTAAAAAAATCTCTGGTGTCTTGTGTGCTTTGCTTTCCGCATTATATTCTCTGATTATATAATTATAAAGCATAAACAAGAAGTACGTTATTCATAACCGTCGAGTTGGTCCATAATCCATCCAGGGGATTTGCCAAGCATTGTCTTGCATTGGACCGATCACTTGTGATCCGACTCCGGTTATCAGATTTGGATATTGATTTTTGAGATCGTCCATATCTTACCATAAGACTCACAAGCCCAAACGAAAAGTTGGAAGTATTTTGGTACCCCTGCTTTTTCAATTGGTATCAGAGCCGGTGAACACATAAAAGACGTAATTGTCCGTATTTATTGTGGTTCGTGAAATAACGTCAAAATGAAAGGATCAGGCTTTGACTACTCAAGGTCGTTAGGATATCTACTCCAAAGATATCCACTTCATCTGTTTTTCAACAGATTGAAACATATTCTGGTAATCTCATAAAAGTTGCAGTAACCCAGAACGATCCTACATCCAGAGATCTCAATATTGAACAAACAGAGAAATACGTGTCTCTCGGAGAAAAATATGTTCAAAGTCTAAGTGATCTCAATTAGGCACTCACTCGTGAATTCTCATTGTCAGAACTCCTAGAATAACAACTCCAGAAATTGGAAATTGTTGCTCAAGAACTCAGATTCAAAAGAAAAAATTTCTTCTTTGGAAATTGCTCTTAATTTGAGTCAAAATCGTGAACAACAAACTGCGGAAGAACACGATTTGGAGATTCAAAAACTTCTCATCAGTAAAAGAGATGCAGAAAATCACTTGACCAATGCTCAGAAAAGATGCAGAATTATTGAAGAAGAAAATCTAAAACTTATGGATCTGTCTAGAATCCAGAGTAAATCAGGAAAAATTTCAAAAAGGAATGAGATACAAAATCCACACACTCCAAGTATCTCATCTGCATCAGAAAGAGCTACTCTATCCTCTAAAGTCACTAAGAAAAAGAAGGCAAAACCTTCAGTCACAACGAATGTAGTGATTACTTTATCTGACTCTTCGGATAACAGTTACAGACAAAATACAAAAGGTGGTGGTAGACGGCATGAAATTACATGTCGAATCTATAAAAAGAGAGGGCACCACCAAAAAGATTGTAATAGTCAGAAGAAGGACAAGCAGTTTGATCAGCTGCAACACACGTTAAACCTTGTACTAAAAAACGTGTCTGAACTCTGCAGGCCTAATCCACGGGTGATCCCTAGAAATAAAGCCTGCAAGAGATCGCCTTCACCCATGAAAAATGGCAGAATTACTACTGAAAAACGGAGACATAATGATCAACAGTGGACTAAGATGACTTCTTTATCATCACAAGGAAAGTCTCCGAACAGGACAACCATTCCATTAAGAAACCAACCTCAATATCTTGATCGCTTGGTCTCTCAAGAGGAGTTAAACAAGGTGTTGTCTGATTTTTTGCTAAGCGAAATCACTCTCAAAAGAAAAAATCTAGAATTTCCTCCCACACTGAGTCATACCATGACAACAGTAACTTCTATGACAATTTCAAGGGAACGTCATCCAACAAGCCTAAACGATGGCGAAAAAATGGTGAGTCTCTAGGAACTCACCACGACACTAAATTCTAGTGTTGCAAATAGCTTCCTTAATCTAGTACTGGAAATAAGGAATGCTTTAAAACAAGAATAACTTCCTGATCTGTCCAGTACCACTTGGAACAACCATTCAAGTGCTTAATGGCTTCTGACCATTGAAAAATTATAATGAGGAACGTATGAACTCTCCATACTACAGAAAACACTAAGTCCATAAACCTGGGCTTTTGGGTATGAAGAAATATAAGTATTCAGACCCAACTAGTTCGTTGACCAGTTCGCGAACCGTGCAAAGGTGTTTCTGTACATAAAACTCATTAAAGCAACGTTTATCCACCAGATGGCATCATATTCTCTTCACGAAAAATGAGACTTCTCGTTTTTGAAAACTACTCAAATTCTTATAATGCAAACCTGATGGGACTCTGGGTGTGCAATATTTGGGTCAATCCTTCCTGGTATTATATATTTATAAATACCATAACAGCTGAAAGATAAATTCATTCAAGTGTTTTTCTTGTTTTTTTACTCTGAAATATCGAGAAAGTACAACATGACAGGAAGTAACAAGAAGAGAATTCTGGTTGATGAAGATGTAACCCCTCCAAATATCAAAGGGAGAGAGCCTAAGGTTGCTTGCTATTATGCTTATAGCTATCAGAATATGAAAGAAGTTGATATGAGAAACGGTGATGTAATGTATGATCTCATCAAGCATTGCAGAGAGATGTTTCCTCAACATAAAAGAAACATGAGAGACTGTGATTTTCTTGGGCTCCAGATGGAAGCAGTGTTAAGTGAGATCATTCTCATGGAAACACAAATAAGAGAACTTGTCAATGGCAAAAAGGTTGTTTTCAATGATGCAAAGAAAACACATGACAAGCCTTCCACTAGCAAGTCTGCTGAATAAAGCTAGTTTCTCATAGTTAGTCTATGCTCTTTCATAATAAAATAGAATATAGTTGATTCCTTGTGAGAACTTGTTCTTACTTTTGCCTAAGGAATATAAACTATATCTAGAAGTAGTTTGCCTTTTCATGCTTTTTAGAGTTTTTCAGCATGTATTACTTTATTTCATTAATAAAAGTTCTCTTTAGATAATTATTAATGATGTTTGCAATACTTGATTTGTCTACCTCAATCTTATTGCAAAACACAACTTTTTATTACTTCGGTGATTTCACAAGTTGTGTCATATTACAAAAGTTAAGCTTTTTCTCACGATTAAGAAACTTTTGATTATATGGTTTTTAGGGTTTTCACAAACTCGGAATCATATACTCTTTTCCAAAAATCTGGCTAAGGGAAAGAGATTGTAAACAAAGGAAAACTTGATACATTAAAATGTTTGTCCAAATTAGGCATTGTATGTTGTTCTTTATTGAATAACACCACATGGAGGAGAGTTCTCAAATGAGCTTGCGCTTAATAACAAATCTTTTTGGGGAGCGTGGATGTGGAATATTAGGAGAAAAGTGTATCTATATTTCTCCAAAGATGAATCAACTTCTAAATCCTCGTTCTGATTTCCTAGTTATGTCATCTTAAACTTGGTATGCGAGTACTTAACTTGACCTATCTCTATAGGCTTGAAACACTAGTCTCAACTACTTTGTCATATTTTTGTTACAAATAGGGGGAGAATACATATGGTTCTTGTTCTTGTGGCTCACAACCATAGGGGGAGAACACCATGTGCTTGCTTGCTGTACTTTTTCAAAGTATCAATTAAGGAGGATAATTAAAGTTAAGAAGAAGCTTCGTATCAGGTATGAGTAGAATCACTTTAAAAGTTTTGATACACGGACTTTAAAGTTTGCTCAGATTCTTACTCCTTGCACAAACAACATGTGGGATTAGCATATTAACCCATGTATGCTCGAGCGTACCTTTGTGGTTGTTTGAGCTGGATATGTTGTAGTGTCTGCATTCGGATTTTCAACAAGAGTTAAAAGAACACATCAAGACTCAAAGGAGAAGTTGAAGAATTCAAGAAATCAAGATACATCTGGGTTAGATCTTTATTGTATATCTTTTGAATCCATATGTAAATTGGTTTTGTCACTAAAATTGACAAAGGGGGAGATTGTTAGGGCATTGTCCGGTCAAACCCACTAGCGTTGGTATGTCAAGCTAGTTGTCAGTTTTAGGTGTCAAAACACAATTCTTGATTTAGCCTACTAGAGTTTAGATTTCGGAATTGGGATATAGACAAAGTAGTAGAGACCTTGAAGACAAAGACTGTGAAGACAAAGAAGACATCACTTATTCTTCATCGACAAAAGGTTAGTAGGAGTTATGACTTTTATGAAAATTCTTTTATTCTACTCATGAAATAGTTGACTACTTTAGTAGAGATACTATAATGAGATCGTATTCTTGTCTACATAACCATGTTTTATGTTAGTATTGGTTCCCACGAATACTAAAGTTACAAGAAGCGTGAGATAGATTCGATACCATTTTCCATAGCAATGGTTTGCTTGCAAATCACTTGTAGGATATGGGTGAATCTAAAGTGTTAGAGCATGGCTCAGTCAACCTCACTAAGTGTTGGTATGTCAAGCTTAGTTGTCAAATTTAGTGATCAAAACTCGACCGCCAAACAACACACATTAGGTAAAGTCATGAGTGAGTTAGCTTTAGGTTGTGGAAGATTTTGGTAGGATTTGGAATCACTACTTGAAGAGTTGAAGAAAGACTGGTGATCAAACGAAGACATCCGGCTTCATCATTCAAGAGGTTAGTGAATCTAAATAACGCGATTCCATTATCTTTTACACTTGTGCTACAAAAGACAAAAACATAACTCTCTTCTTGAGCTTTACGTTATGACTTAATCACTTGTGATCAGTGTGTCTTAAGATAACTCCACTTCATCGCTTGCGATATTTATGTTGAAGTTATGACGTTCCAATATTGCTTAGTGCTTTCTTTTCTTCTCCGTCTCTAAGTAATAGGTTTTTCCTAAAACCTTCGAGCTGGATATAGCAGCGTGATGTTGTCTCGGTAGTACTATGAGATTTAATCCATCATAGTATTGTGTCTCTACTTACCTAGTCTGACTCTGTCGGATTGATTAGCAAATACTTGTATGAGCTAAATGTAAGTGAGATCGTGACTCACACTTATGTTGTGTAGACTCGATATACTGTTGTTCTGAGCATCGAATGCCACGTCTTGGTTTGGCTATGAATACTGAAGTTCTGAATTATTTACTTGATTCTGTATATGAACATCTCGTATGCCATATTAAACTTCTGGATTCCGAAACCATATTCTTGTTATCTCATCTTATGGATTTTCAATGTTCGAAACCTCAATGTAGGTTTTGGTAAAACTAAACGTTGATTTCGAAACCATAATCTGGTTTTCGTATCCGTGAGCTATTGGTCTGAAACTTAAATATTGTGACCAATGAGACAACATGAGTTTGAAACTATGTTTGTTGGCTAACAGTGACTTGAGAATCAAGATCAATGTATATCTTGACCATGTGAGTTCTAAAAGGTCGAAAAGACCTCGGGGTTTTCTAAAGGTTTATGTGAACCGGGAAATATAACCTGTGCGTCAAGGCTAAAAAGGTGTGATGCTGAAACGGTTCTTGACCACATGGACTCTCAGGTTCGACACCAAACATATGTAATAAAACTCTAATATGTGTTCCTTGTTTTATAATGAACTTTAGATTTCGAAACCTTAATCTGGTTTCTGCCAAACAGTATGTAGGTTTCGAAACCTTAAAATGGTTATCTCAGAATGCGTATTTTCGAAGTTAAAATTATATCATTTTGATTTGTGCTTCAACGAATGAATGAGTTTGAAGTTTGAATTAGTTCATTTTCAATGTACAACTAAAGTGTTTGAGTCATCATCAGAAATATGGTTAGTCGCTCTAGTTAGTAGACACGATTTCTGATCAATACTGTACGTGATTAGATCTTCGTATGATTTTACTACTTGATCAAATATTCATTTGTTTATTCATTTGATGTTTTGATTTGAATTCTTGGATATCATTAACGTGATCATCTACATTGGAATCAAGAATTCAGGAGATTCAACATTTTTCTATTGCTCGCTTGAATCATGCATTGTACATCCATGGTATATCTTTATGCGTGTCAGAATGTCTCTTGAACCTACGTGTTAACTTAAGCTTAACACACAAGTCTTGTCTACGTCTGTAAGGATACGTTTATGCGGAACGTTGAACCACGTTGGACCATATCCCACTTCCACCTAGGATCGTTCTGGCCCCTCCAGCAAAGCCTAGGTAGTGATGTCGACAGTATTAAAGCTGATGACGACATTTGGAAGTAATGATACCTTAAGGAGATTTCTAAACTAAAGGACACGTTTCGAATCGAGCTCTTTCCCAGGGAGCATATTTGGTAAGCACCATATTTCGAATTAATGAAATATCCAAATATATCTTATGAGTATTATGTGCTTTGTTTACTATTGGCCAAACATTTATTGAAAATATATTTTCATTTATGAATTATATTTTTCTTTAATGTAAAATGCCATAGTATTAGATCTCATTAAATGCTATGAGACTAATTGAGGAATTTCAGAACTAATATGGAAATGTGTTTTAATGAATTTCCGAAATTAAGTTTGCCTCATTTCAAAGCTAAGCCTTAGTCAATATAAATAGGAGTGGTATCTCTCCTGAAAGCTTTATCCCTCCACCAAGCTTTTCTCCGAAATTGTTAGCTTGTGTCTGCCGCTTTTCTTTTTAGTTACATTTGAGCTTTTTCTCTTGGTCTAGATTACGTGAAAGTCTTCTCTAGGCATCGAGAAGCCTAGAAGTACCTCTGCGGGAAACTAGTTTATGTTTTACTAGTCTTCTTTGTATTGTACTTGTGTTCTGTTCTATCACGTCTATCAAACCTTGCGATCTTTTTTATTCTATGGTCCTTCTTCTGCTATAAGGCCACTCAAGATCGTTGTGATTAGAACATACTCTTTATCTATTAACTTGGATTTGTCAGCAAGCCGCTTTCGGTTTGTGTGCCTAAACTATAGATATTGAGTGGAATCAAGATTGATGTTATTAGATTTGTTCTTTGCAGGTACATCGTTCTTCAAGGTCATATCATATCGTACTTGCTACAATTATCTGCTTGATTCCAACTGGGACGACAAGGTTACTCTTTCAGGAGTTTAGGTTTTGAAACCTTGATCGATATCTCGAGGTGTTTATTGCCTAAGTAAACTCAATATCCTTGCTCTTGGTGTAAAACGACTTCGGTGAAATATCTGTTAGTTACCAAGGATATCATCTAGCGATTTGACATGTCGCTATTTGATTGTTGTCCATAAGATTGTAATCGTCCGATTGGAGGTCGGGTAGCGATAGTCCTCGCGACGGGCTGTGAGGAAACTCTTGCGTAAGACAGTAGAGGACGTCTGCTTGCGTAAGGGAGTACATGTGCGTGACCACCTTGCTGTGGTTGGAGGCGTAGGAATACTGAGGGGAAATCTTTGTGACTAATAGTCGTATTAGGTTCATATTGTCTGCACCAGCTAGTCCGAAGTCTGAGAGTAGGTGTTAGCGGCTTAATTCTTAAGAGTATTCAAACTAGACGAGGTAACGGGGTTTTTCTACGAGTTTGTAGTTTCCTCGTTAACAAAAATCGTGTGTGTACTTTACTTTACTTCAGCGTTATATTTGATTTATCATTTATAATTAAAGTATCGTACTTGGTTGTTGACATAGCCTTTCGGATTCTTGTATTGACTCCCTTGTGTGAATCAATTAGATCTGAAGGAGATCTTGTTCTTGAGTTCTTGATTACAGGAACCGTTCAAGGTTTGACTTATAGGTGGACTAAAATAAAAGATTGGTGGTGTACTCGATACCCTCGTTTTTTCATTTGGTATGAGAGCAGGCAAACACCTTAAGATCTAACAATCTGTGTTTGGCTCGATCCAACCTATAAGAAAAACATGAATAAGAACAATGATTCCAGTTCGGTCAACGTACCTCCAAGATTAAACGAGACAAACTATCTATGGTGGAGATCTGCCATGAAAACTTATCTGATGTCTAAGGATTTTGGCATATGGTTTTACATTGTCAAAGGATATACTAGACCAAAACTAAAAGGGTCACTCCTTGAAGTTAAAGTTTTTCAAAACTATACGGTTGAGGAAAAGACGGAAGAAAAGAAAAACCTTGATGGTCTGAACATCATCCTCAATGCAGTTTGTTCTAGTTTACATCCCCATATCCTATATTTTGAAACCTCTAAAGAGGCTTGGGATACACTGGAAACTGTGTTCGAAAGAGAATTATTTGAAAAGAAAAATAAACTGTGAGACCTTGCTCTGGAGTGCGAAAAGTTGAGACAATATCAAAATGATCTTGATGCGAAACTCATATCCTCTTGTTTTTGCCTGAAAAACAATGCACCGTCTCTGGGTACTTTTGTAGTGCAAGAGATCAAAATCGAACAAGACTAGCCTAAACCAAGTCAATGGTCGTTTCAGTCTTGCTTCGGTCACAAAGAGGATAGAGGTTGATCTAGGGAGGGAAAACAGTGAAAGAAACTTGAGATCGATCAGATTGAGGATGTGTGTTTCTGGGTGTGAGAGTTCAAGACCTCCGTCGTAGGTGTGACTGGAGATCTCCAAGGCTAGAAGTGCGTCGAATACTCAGAATCTGGGTTTTGCTCATGCTCCGAGGCTCTGGTTATTCTGTGGTGTTCTGAATGTTCTGCCTTGGAAGATAGAGGAAGCCTCTATTTATAGTGTTGAACTCACCCTGATCTCTCGACAGAGAAGGTGGAAGTCGTGGAAGAGTGGAAGAGTGGAGGAGTGGAGGACATGAGTTGTGCTCTGTAACTGCTAGAGTCGTGTAGAACATGTCCACTCAGCACCACCTTCTCGTAACTGTCCATCATCTCTATCAGTTTCTTTCTAACTGTCGTAGACCGCCAGACCAATACCCCTAAAGTTATCCCCCCGTGTGATGTTTTGATATCTCGTGTAGCGTAAGTGTTGCGTAGTTGCATTGAACCAAGCAGCATTGCATGGCTATGGCCATGATTTTGGCCAATAGTAGGTATGGCGCCATGGATATTGTACCCGGGCCTCATAGTAGCAGCCTTGGCCATTGGCCAAGACTAAGAATTTGTGATGCCATGAATATGGCGATGTGACTGTATAGCCAAGGCCAAGTTTGCATGGCGCTAACAATATGGCGTCGTGGCCTATGGCCAAGGCCAAAAGTGTATGGCGCCACACTACGCCATTTTGACCTTTTAGCAACGGAAATAGGCGTTGCTATGAATTTCGGCAACGCTTATAAACGTTACTAATACGGCGTTGCTCTTTATTTGGAACGTTTATAAACGTTGCTGTTATTATTTAAGGCAACGTTTATAAACGTTGCTATAATACTAATTACGGCAACATTTATAAACGTTGCTAAATATGTGCTCTGAATTAAAAAAAATATATAACAAAATTTTATTTGTATTTTCAAAATTCCACAATTATAAATTATATTGAATATACAAATTTTATTTTCATTAATAAAAAAATACCATATTTTACAAACAAAAAAAAAATTATCCCTTAAAAAATATTTTACAACATCCCAATGTAAATTCAATATACACTTAGAAACCAAATTGAAAAGTCGACCTTGGTGCGAACAAATAACAGTAAAGTCAAGGTCTGAACTTTCTTCTTCCTTGAAGATTTCTGGGTATTAGGCTTTTCCTTTTTTGTCTCTTATGCAGCTAAACTTATCTCAATTGTTGTCTGCCTTCTTTGTAACAGGATTGGATATCGTTGTTTTCCGTACAACGGCTCTACCAGCAATCACATCAACTGGTTTCTGTAAACCAACCAATGACTTGTTAGCAAGGGATCACACAACTACAAAATCCATTCAAAAATAGGCAAAGGAGAGATTGCTTATTATAGATAATTATTACCTTATTCTTCTTCTCCGCAATAGTTTGTGCATTTGCGAGGGATTACACAACTACAAAATTCATTCAATAAACATGCAAAGGAGAGATATGTTATTATAGATGATTAATCTGATTCTAATCTTCCTAACTGTTCTGTGTACAAGGTTGGAAGATAAGTTCTTACACTAATCCACAAACGCAGATTTTAGGACAGACAGTATGACTTAAAATATTTCTTGCAGGCTATTCTTCATGATTTGTCACCTCCGAGTTCAGGTAGATGTCCTTGTATATCCTTTGCAGGTGAGAAAACCATTAGTGCTGAAAGTTATAAAGTATATGCACATAAGAATGACCTGGCTATCTTATATGTCACCATATCTAAAGGCATGTGCTGATTTCATCATCCAGCAACCATGAGTGAGCTGCATTTATAATATACTAGGCTTCATAGTAATGAAGACCGTGAAACGAACTCAGGGGAGCGTGTTGGATAAAAATAATTGTAGGATGAAGGTTATATAATAGTTCAGGGTATATAGATACATACTTCTAGAATGTAATTTTCTATTGCCTTGCATCCCTCTACTGCGAGTTGTGTTACAATTTCAAAGGTCTCCATAGGTAGTTTTCCATCCATCTGCAATTAGTTAAGGAATTTTTTTAAACAAGCATCAAACCATAAACCCTCAAAATCAAACCTTAAGTAAGCTTACTTTATTCGTCTTGGATAGAATTTCGACTGAAACTTCAGAGCCTCCTGCGTTATCTTCAACGTAGTTCAAATCTGACGAATTCAAAATTCAAGTTTGATTAGTTCTAGACTTAAAACTTCTTAGAGACAAGAAAATTCATTGCTGACATACCGAGCAAAGGTGTGCCATTAAGATATCTAGCACCGCAAGAAGTGGCGAGATCACGCATTGGGATCCCAGCATCTGCAAGTGTTAAGGTTGCTGCATTTATCCAAGCAGACCTTGTTCCTGCATTCCTTGAACATATTTTGGAAATTGGTATATTATGCATAATAAACAAGCAACTGTCTTGTGAAATGCGAGCATCAAGTTCTTCAAGAAATTGGGCAAAGGGTCAAGTTGTGATAGAAGCTAGAATGACCATCACCCATTCTTTGAAAAACCATAATTGTAACATTCTACGCAACTAGTCCTCACCTTCCCGTCTTGATAGCAACATCTCGTACAGATTATTGTAATAGACAAACACGAAACTGAAGTCAATTCACAACAACTACCAGTACCCTGACCCCCATCTAAATCATAACAACCTAATTTATATTAATATTCAATGAAAAACCCACTTCTGATGTGGTCCAGGCACAATCTGAGCTGCGAATTTAGCAACCACTTCTTTATATGGCTTCAATACAATTCCGGTATCTTTAGAATCCCACTTGCAACTACGGGAGCAACCACTTCACATTTGAAAACACTAATATATAAAAAGCTAGATCCACTAAATCAAAGAATATCTCAACATTTGCAGGCCCTAAAAAAAACAAATTTAACACTAATTATTCGTGAGATGATTGTTTAGATCTAGTTAGAGATTTTGACAAAAACCCCTAAAATGAAAACCAAAAACCATGGATTCAATCTAGAAAAAAATTGGAATTAAAATGAGAGAAAATACCGACGTACATCTGTTACCAGGAGATTTGAGATCTAAAACTTCAAGAAGCATAAGTTGAGGGTCTTCTGTAGAAAATCAAGAGATTGGTTTGCTAAGATTGTTGAAATAATATCTGGGTTTACTGATTAGGTTAAAATCAAGCAAAAAAAAATAACAAGATGGGGTTTTCTTTTGATTTTAGGAGCAAATCAACTAGATCTAAGATAACAAAAAAGGGTTTTCTTTTAGGTCTGACATATGGGTTTTGGTTTTGAGATGAGGGGTGGATTTAATCTTTGATTCATGAGAGTGAAGGTTTTACCTGTATAGGTTGAGGAAGAAGACGAGAAAAAAAAATGAGTTGAGTTCCTACGAAATGAAAAATGTGAAGATAAAGCGAAATATAAGTCGGTAAATCTAATTTCCTGTAAAAAGACATATAAGCCCATGCATGAGCAACGTTTGTTTGCGTTGCTTAATTATTTATATAGGTAAATATATTTACAACAACGTTTTTCCTAATTACAGCAACGTTTTCCGCTTAGTAACGTTTATAAACGTTGCTAAACCAAAAAAACAAGTGTTGCAAAAACCCGGATTTGGCGTAGTGCCATGGCCTAAGTGTATGGCGCCAATGGCGCCATAGCCATGTTTTGGCCAGGCCAATCATTTTTTGGAGCCATGAATATGGCGCCATGGCCAGGTCAATCATTCTGTGGCGCCATGGCCTTTTGGCTAGGCCAATCCTTGTGGCGCCATGGCCATATTTTGGACAGGCCAATCATTTTGTGGCGCCATATTGGCCAAGGCCAAACATCTTGTAACATATTTGGTCATAATGCTTTTGACCATAGTATTTTAAGCCATGCCGTCTTTTAGTTGTGGCGTATTGACCTGTTTAGGCACATTTGAGCTACTTGCATATTACTCAAAGTTATAACCGGTTTAGGTGCGTTTCAGCTGTTTCAGCTGTCTTATATTGCTCAGGAAGCTCTGGACAATGCCTAGAGTTGTGGTACATCTGAGGCTTTTATTAAGACTCAAGAATTGACATATTTTAAGAGGAAATCCGTATGGATACGTCTCTATTAACTCTCCACCATGGCACCAGCGAGTAATTTAGCTCTTATGCTGAGAAATTCGAAGTTATGTCGATATCAACAAATTGGTGGCTTTTTGTATAGGTGGGTTGTTTGGCTATATACCATGATATTATTCCCCCCACTCGTCAGCTATAAGAGGGAACTCATAGAAGCATACTCAGCTTGCAGAATAGGTTGTATTCTGAGCTATGCCTGAATAGGCAATCGCCTCTTGGCGAGGTATAATAGAGGGACGTTTTACGTCTATAACCCTATTTCATTTTTCACCATCTACACCTCTGATCTTATTACATCTAAGGATAATAGTGCATATACGACAACGTCATCCGGGTTGCCTCTCTCTAGTCCAAAACTTGTTTGGGAAGACGAATGCACTACTGATGAAGATAGATCTTCTGCGGTCTCTGATAAAGGTAAGTATTTTAGCTTACTTGCTGAAGTAGAATCTTCTCTTGTGGATGAAAATGATCCTATTTCTGTTACAAAATCTTTTGAAGAATTAGATAATCTCAAATCAGAAAATCTACTTCTCAAATATCAACTTGCATTATGTGAAAAGACTTTATCTAACAAGTCTAATGAACTTGAAAAACTTCGTGATGAGTTCTCTAGAACTGTGTCTTTGAAAGAGAGTAAAATATAAATATTATACCGTGACCTTCAAAGACTATCAGAAAGCTTATGGTAAGTTTCTGCTATGCTGTTTGGTCAAAAGTCCTTTGGAGACTCTAGTGGTCTTGGATTCAATACTCAACAGACCTGTAGTGAAAACCCAATGAGCATGACAAGTTCCTACTTGGACAGAAAAGGTCCTAATGCAATTAATACATTTTATAATTTATGTGGTTGTAACTCTCACATTCGTGAATTCTGCCTGGACTCCTCAAGGAGTTTCCAGTTCATTTCCTCACTTCGAAAAAGGTTGAATGAAATTGAAAAGGAACTGACAAATTACAGCGAAGAATGTAATAAGACTCGGATCGCGTGAAAAATAGAAGAAGAAGTAAATTTAGATCTTCAAATAATTCTGCGAATCCTGGTGAGATTTTATTTCACACTTAAAGCCTAAAAGGAGTATTTTTCTAAAAAACTTTCTCACTTGTAATAATATATAAAGAGAGAGTATATGATATTTAAAACAAAAAAATGGAAAAATACCGTTACTCAATTTCGAAACATTCACCAGATCTTGTACATATCAAAATCTTTATTTCGAAAACCTTTTCGAAATTTTCTTTCCTTGTTAAGCAAACTATTTCGAATATTATATCTTATTATTTTCGGAAATTGCACATGTTTCGAAAGTAATTTCCTTTCCTTAGCACCTAAAACCTTTATATAAGATGAGTATTTCGATACTACTTCTTACATCTTTTCTTGAAGCTTTATAAGCATCTTTCAAGAACATGGATACCGGTAATGGTGCTGGCGAGGAAAGGTGTATTATTTATGATTCGAACAAGGATACTAAACCCGTGGAAGTCCACTATGGGATTGAAGTAACCTGTATGATTGCTGACTTTGGTGGAAAGAAGAAAGACATGATTCAACTAGATCTTTTTGGAGGAATGTTACACGATTTTGATGCAATTAAAAATCACCTCGAAGTAGCTTTCAAAGAACAGGGCAAACTGGAAGAATCTTTGGAGGATTTGTGCTCCAAGATGCTGTTTCTCAAGAGCTATGCTAATCAAGTTATCAATAAGCAAAGCTTGTCAAACGAGTCACTGAAAAGCATTGAAGATTTACTCAAATCACTTGACGTGGATCTGGAAACTGCGAATGACATTAGAGAAACACCTAATTTCTAGACGCCTTTATATGGAAGCCAAGAGACATAAAAAATCAGGGACTTATGTTTTGAAACTATAATTAGTAGAGTTTTTATTTATTTGAGTTGTTATTTTTCAATTCCTGTTTCGAAAAGAAAAATAAAAATATATTGCGCAAGTTTCGATTTTGTTTATGAATATTTAATTCGAAAAATTAAAAATCAGGAAAATCGAAAATAATAAAAACAAAAGATATTACGCCAGTTTCGAATGCAACTTTTGATTTAATGTTTCCGAATCTATTATGAATGTATGTTGCAGGTTATCTAGATAATTCTTTTATCTCCTATGGTGCTGATCTATATAATTGTTTTAATATCTTGATATCTCGGCCTCCTTATGTTTGTGGCTGTTATGTTTGTACTAATGACTTTGTATGCAGGTATAAGTATAACTGTGTAAAAAGGAGATTGATTTTATGCTAGTCACAATGCTATTGGATCTCTTTGTGTCTTACGACTAAGAGTTATAACATACGCATAAATCAGTGGTTTTGGTATAATCTAGTAAGACTACGGACGTGTTCGATAATCCAAAACCAGATCTTAGTCTTTTTATGGTGAAGACTATTCCGTTGTTCTCATGTCCGAGGGAATGACAACCAACGGGGGATAGTTCTTTTGTGAACTTGCGCTTAATAGAAAAATATCTTTATGGGAGCGTGGTTGTGGAATATACAGGGAATATAACTCATATCTGCTTGTATCTTTTATATTTCCTGACAGGTTACTTGTGCTGATTATTATATATTGTGTAACTTGTCGAAATGCTGACCCTTATGAATGCAATCATTCTTATATGTTGAATCGAGTTCTCTGAACTTGAGCATTTATCTCGAACCCAAATATTTTGGAGACCCTTTGTCAATTCTTTTTGACAAAAAGGGGGAGAAATATTTATAACTTGACTCGTTCAGTGCTTGGTCATTGACATTAAGCAGTGTCATATGGGGAGAAAAATGCCTGTGTGTATATTGAAAAATGAATGAAAGCATTAACTAAGGGGGAATAACACTAGATGTTAATAGCACTGTAGACTTTCGCGTTGTGCTACAGTTGATAACAATACGTCGGATTTGATAGAAATCCGAACTTACATTCAGGGGGAGTAAGTGTATTGGTTATCATTTGATTTTTCAATAGTACATATCTTGTTTGCAGACTGACATATTTTGCAGGTACTATTGGTGTGCTGTCAAGCTAAGTAGAAGAACTCGAAACGTAGAACTTAGGTTTGAGATTTCTCGTTCATCTATGCAAAGAGTTTTTGTCACTAAAATTGACAAAGGGGGAGATTGTTAGAGCATGGCTCGGTCAACCTCACTAAGTGTTGGTATGTCAAGTTTAGTTGTCAAATTTAGTGATCAAAACTCGACCGGCAAACAACACACATTAGGTAAAGTCATGAGTGAGTTAGCTTTAGGTTGTGGAAGATTTTGGTAGGATCTGGAATCACTACTTGAAGAGTTGAAGAAAGACTGATGATCAAACGAAGACATCCGACTTCATCATTCAAGAGGTTAGTGAATCTAAATAACGCGATTCCATTATCTTTTACACTTGTGCTACAAAAGACAAAAACATAACTCTCTTCTTGAGATTTACGTTATGACTTGATCACTTGTGATCAGTGTGTCTTAAGATAACTCCACTTTATCGCTTGCGATATTTGTGTTGAAGTTATGACGTTCCAATATTGCTTAGAGCTTTCTTTTCTTCTCCGTCTCTAAGTAATATAAGGTTTTTCCTAAAACCTTTGAGCTGGATATAGCAGCGTGATGTTGTCTCGGTAGTACTACGAGATT
>JAJJMA010157594.1:0-18272 GCA_023529015.1 Papaver nudicaule | reverse complement strand
GTTATGTTTACACATCTCTTCCAATACTCCCCCTCAAGTTGGAGCCGTATCTGAAATATCACGTACGCCCAACTTGCCGATTATACGTCGATGATGTTCTCCTCCCAAAGCTTTTGTGAAGACGTCTGCTAATTGATCATAGGACCTGAGATAAGCAGGAGCTATTAACCCCGATTGAATTCTTTCACGCACAAAGTGACAATCTATCTCTATGTGCTTTGTTCGTTTGTGAAAGATTGGATTTTGTGCAATGTGTATTGCAGCTTGATTATCACAGTATATTTTTACTGGTTCAAGATTTATAATTCGAAAATCTTTCATGAGATAAGTTAGCCATTGAATCTCACTTGCAAGATTAGCTAAAGCTCGGTACTCGGCTTCAGCTGAAGATCGAGCAACAGTATGTTGTTTCTTGCTTTTCCAAGATATAGGATTATTTCCCATCATGGTAATATATCCTGTAGTTGATCTACGAGTTGTTGGACAACCAGCCCAATCAGAGTCTGTATACCCTGTTAGTTTTAATTCACAATTTGAAGACAATAAAATTCCTTTACCAATGGAACCTTTTAGATATCGTAAAATACGATTAGCAGCATCCATGTGCGTAGTTGTAGGTTTTTGCATGAATTGACTAAGAGAATTCACTGCATAAACAATATCAGGTCTTGTGACCGTTAAATATAGAAGTCATCCAATTAGACGACGATAAGATGAAGGATCATCTAGAAGTTTGCCATTTGTAGGCATTAATTTTACATTTTGTTCCATAGGAAAAGAAGATGGGCGTGATCCCGTTAACCCTGCGTGTTGGAGGATGTCCAATGTGTATTTTCTTTGGCATAAAAATATACCTTTTGGTGATCGAGAAACCTCAATACCTAAAAAATATTGCAACTTACCCAAGTCCTTGATTGAAAATTTCTTTTCAAGAACTTCTTTGAAGTGTTGAATCAATTTAAGATCATTTCCTGTCATAACAATATCATCTACATATACTAGAATATATATAGAGCTAGAACCTTGATGATAGGAAAATAATGAATAATCTGCTAAAGATTGTTTAAAACCTTCCGAAATAAGGGTACTGGAAAATTTGGCAAACCATTGACGAGAAGCCTGTTTAAGTCCATAAAGAGACTTATTTAAACGATATACAAGATTCTCCCCCTGACGTTTAAAACCAGGTGGTAATTCCATATAAACTTCTTCATCCAAATCACCTTGAAGAAAGGCGTTATTGACATCAAATTGGTGAAGAGACCAGCCTTTAATGGCGGCAATAGATAACAACATACGAACAGTTACAAGTTTTGCAACAGGTGCAAAAGTATCATGATAATCAACTCCCTCAAGTTGATTGTAACCTTTTGCAACCAAACGAGCTTTATGACGTTCAATTGTGCCATCAGAATTATATTTGATACGGTATACCCATTTACACCCAATGACATATTTATTTTGGGGGCGAAGCACCAAGGTCCACGTTCCATTTTTTTCCAAGGCAGCTATTTCCGCAGCCATGGCTTTTCTCCATGATAAATGCTGCATAGCTTCTCGAAAGGTGCGAGGTTCTTCTTGGGTAAGAATAGTTGAGAGAAAAGCTTTATGAGCGGTAGAAAATTGTTCAAATTTCAAATAATGAGCTAAAGGATATAAAGGCTCAGCTTTTGAAGAAACAGATGTGTGCCCCAATTTATAATCTTTTAAATAGGAAGGAGGATTACGTACCCGTTGTTGCCTATCCAAGAGAGGCGGAGGAGAAGGCGATGGTGATACTGGTTCTAAGCTTTCTATATCACCAACTGGGCTAGAATCCGACAAATTTGAATTGTCTGTCGCAGCAGTGGAGCCATTTGACGATGATGGAGAAGCTGCTGGTGTATCATTATATGAATGTAACTTTTCAAATGTTTCAGTAGATGAACGTATTGGTGACTTATCACAAAACTGAGTATTAGTATCATTAGTGGGTTCATGCACCACTATGTTTTCATTACCGTTAGTGCAAGTGGGTTCATGCACCACTGTAGGTAATTGTGATTGAATCGATTTCTTTTGTGGTTGATTTACTACCACAACCTTCTCGTTATTGTTTACATTACCATCATGGTAAGTGATGGGATTAGTTGGAGTAGAAAATGGAAAAATTGATTCATGAAAAATGACATCCCTAGAGACATATATTATTTTTGATTCAATATCGTATATGCGATATCCTTTTTGACCATATGAATAACCAATAAAAATACCGGGACGAGCTCTAGCATCGAATTTATGTTTGATTTTAGTATTTTTGGCGTAGCATAAACAACCAAAAACACGTAGATATTTATAATTTGGAGAGCACCCAAATAAAATTTCATGGGGTGATTTATAACCAAGTAATGGAGTAGGTAGTTTATTTATTAAGAAGGTAGTTGTAAGCACACACTCCCCCCAAAATTTAAGAGGTAGATTAGAATGGAATCGTAAGGCACGAGCAACATCAAGAAGATGGCGATGCTTGCGTTCTACCACTCCATTCTGCTGAGGTGTGGCTACACAACTTCGCTGATGAACAATTCCAAGTTGAAAGAACAAGTCTTGCATAGATTTGGAGAGAAACTCAGTTCCATTATCGGAACGTACTTTTTGAATTTGAGGTAAGAAAACATCTCCAGAACCATATGAAAGTTTATTGACAGAGTAACTGAACTGAGTGCGAGCATAAGCAAGAAAATACTGCAAATATTTAAAAGTTTCTGACTTAACCTTCATTAAAAAAATCCAAGTGCAACGTGAATAATCATCGACAATTGTAAGAAAATAACGATCCCCTGTGATACTTGGTTCACTAAAAGGTCCCCAAATATCACAATGGATTAATTTAAAAACTCTAGAACTAGAACTATTACTAGAAGGAAATTTCAAACGAGACTGTTTGGCTTGTGGACAAATCTCACAATTTCCATTGTCTGAACTAATAAATGAAAATTGCTTAGATAAATAATCTAATCTAGGTGACGACGGATGTCCTAATCGCCAATGCCAAAGATGAAAATTTTGCGGAAGCGAAATAGAAAGAGCGCTAGTTGTACGGAGATAATATAGACCATTATAGTAATCACCCTGACCAATCAGCATCTTCGAGCGTTGGTCCTGAAAGTAACAATGGTTAGAATAAAAAGTGACAGCATAATGTCGTGATCGAACAAGTTGTCCTACAGATAGTAAATTGAATTTGCATGTAGGAACATAAAGAACATTCGTGAGTTTCAAAGTAGGAGAAAGATTAACCCACATATACTGCAGGAATATGACTCCCATTAGGAAGTTGAATGGATATATTTGGTGGTGCTTTAACAAAATTAGAGAAATATTTCAAATCACAACAAATATGATTAGATGCACCTGTATCTATAATCCAGAAAGGACAAGAAGTGTGTAGAGACATACCTGCTAAATTTGCTGTTGGTGGCATGTTTCCATATTGAAGTAAGGCCATCAATTGGTTGTATTGTTCAGCAGTTAACTGCGGGGTAACGTTTGAGGAAGAACTAGCCATATAGCCACTTGAATCTTCCTTCTTTGGATAACCAACCAACTGGTAGCAACGGTCTTGAGTATGACCAATTTTTCCACAGTGATTACATGAAGGACGCGGCTTCTTATTGCTTGGTCCATTGTTGTTGTAGTTGTTGTTGCTGCGTGGTGGAGGTCGAGACTGAAACTTGGTTGAGAGTGCAGCAGCATCAACACGAACTGAAGCAGTATTACTGATGTATTGTTGTTGTTCTTCTTGACGAACTAGAGAATAAATCTTCGCAACAGATGGAAACGGAGACATGAGAAGAATATTACTTTTGGTTGCAGCAAACCGTTCATGAAGACCTTGAAGAAACTCCATGGCTTTATCTCTATCAAGTTGCTCAATAACTGATTTTCCATGACCACAGGAACAAGGTTCAATTGGTGTGAGAGCACCAACTTCATCCCATAAGCTTTTAAGCTTGGTGTAATAAGAAGCAACACTAGAATCTTCTTGTTTTAGAGTTGAGATACAACGCTTCAAATCAAATATCTTAGGCATATTGGTTTGAGAGAATCGATCCTTGATATCAACCCAAATATCCCTAGCAGATTCGAAGTATGAGATGCTACATTTGATATCAGCATCACAAGAATTAGCTATCCAAATACAGACTAAATCATTGGCACGCTGCCAAGAAGGAAGTAAATTGTTGTTTTCACCAGTTGGTTTAGAGATAGTACCATCGATAAACCCATACTTGTTCTTTGCTCTTAAAGCTCTACCGATGCCTCTAGACCAAGTAGGATAGTTGTCACCCGTTAATGCAGGGGTATATAACACAGTAGAAGGATTATCTGAAGCTGGAACATCAAAAGGATCTAAGCTTGAGCGATTTTCATCAAGCTTGAGTTTTTCAGGGTTTTGTGGAGATTTTGTATGATCGTCTTCACCCATATTGAAATCAGCAGAAATTGAATTGAAAGTTTGGGAAGATTGAAAGGTTAAACCCTAAAAGATTGAAGGAATTGGAAAGAGATCGAACCTGCTCTGATACCATGAGAAATATAAGATAGAGATGTAAAGAAACAGGTGTTGTTCTCTTCTTCTGTATATCGAAGAGCAAAAACTGGTTATATATTTATAGTGTTTTGATTACATGTAATAAAGGAAGTTCAACCTAAATACAGTAGTTATCTAAATACAGTAGTATCTTGGTGTATACACAAAGTCACCGCCTCACCGCCTCCTAACTATGTTATGTTTACACATCTCTTCCAATAGAAACAGTCCCTTGAGTCGCTCAATTCCTAGTGTTTGTTTACGATTTTGGGCATGCACTGTAATTGAATTTATGGTAAGGAAGTTTAATCAAATTAACAAACTTTTTCTCCATCCCTTGAGTCGCTCATTAGCCATTTAAAGGCTACAACCTTAAGAGAAAGACCCCAGAAAAACAGAACCCTGATTATAACTACTGACTTGCTAATATTTTAGAAAAATATACAGTATCTAGGCACTACTTCTTATAGAAGTTAATCTAGTGAACTTTTGAAACCAGTGACAACACATGTAACCAAAACCAAGATTAACATTTCAATTCAGGATTTCGCAATTTTAAGTACATTTTTATTCCGTAGAGTCAAAAAATAAGAGTATAATTCTCAATCACATAAGTATCTCTAATCTTCCACTGCATCAAAGCTCTCAGTTTCATCAGCAAAACACAGACTAGTATCATATTTGACACTACCTAATATAACTTCGACACTCATTTGTCTGATTATGCTATCTAACCAAGACAAATGTTTTCTACCGAAGTATATAGTGGCAGTGTTGTACCTGAGTACATAATTGCTTTGAGAGAAGAAATCATAATGCGATCTTTGAATTAACATCCTCCTCCACCACAATCCCATACGAAACCGCTTACAGATCTACGCTCCACCATTTCAAGTAAGCTTTTTGCTGGTTTAATTTGAAGATCTTGGGGTTTATGACGGCGTTGTTTCTCGAGTGAGGGAGTTAGAGAGGAAAAAAAAATAAGAAGAAAGAAGAATAGGGTTTTGGGGCTTTGCTTTGCTCAGCTGGTGTTAAATAGTTAGTTCGGTCGAACATATAGTCAAAAAAAATTAAGGTCATATCCTAGGTGTGTGCCCCATTTAAGTTGGCCAGGGCTTGAGTTTCGTATTTGAGGTCAGATGTTTGAAATTGTTCTTAAAGGGAAAAAAAAAACATATAGTAACAATTCTCTCATCGGTATCTAGATTTTTATTGTGCTCAACCGCATTGCTGTTAAATTTTACTCTGTGCTGTTGGTAAAAAGAAATGAAGAACATCATAGACATCTATGCGCTTTAGTCAAAGCGATAAAGAAAAACATATCTGTAATTGTATTATTTGGGTCCAACATTGAGAGAATACAGAGCTTATACACCCAATTCAATACAAGACAATCTAGATCATCCTTTCCAAACATCCTTAAGCAGACACCACTCATGTAGATCGAATTAGTAACACCCCAAGTCAGCAGCATCTCTACACAATAAAGTCGGCAAATGCAATTGTTCACAATCAATACAAGCTCAATGTAATGTTTTACCACTACAACGATTAAGCATGACAACCAACATGAGGCTTGATATGACCACCAAACAACGCCCAATTCGGACCAGTTATGTGATGTTTGTATTGAATGAAACAATGATATGCACACATTTGAATTACCTTGGATCTGTTGGGATCCTGCTGAAATCATTGAATTTTCTTGAGCCGACAAGGTGTGATAAGTATCGAAGTTAAAATTACTAATCATCCTCTCATTAGAAAGCTTTATCACAAAAGTCTTGCAATGATTTAATGTGAGGACGATTCGTAATTTTAAGTTCCATACAGGGTTTTCTATTCCTCTAGAAACTTTCAAATCTGAACACAAATTCACCATCTTATATCTTTAAATCAAGAGGATTCATAAATGATGAAATTATTTACAATTTACAATGCCATCTGACAAAGAAGTAAACCAGTTAAATTTTGTTGAGCTCGGTATCTTAACAGAGCCCTGAAACACGAAGACACATATATGAAACCAGTGGGACTGGAATTTCACTCGTAACCCAATTATGAGAGAAGAAATCATAATGATAAGGTTAAATTAGCTTGTTCCTCCTTTACCAGATTCCCATACGAAATCACTTACAGATGATCTACACGCTTCCATTTGTACAATGAGAAATCGATGATTCAATTAACAGTTTGGGTGATACTAGTTTTTCCCGGTGTCGAAATCTGATGATAACATGGTTATGGCGCCGTTCTTGAGGGAGAGAAGGGATGCAATGAAAAAGAAAGAGAGGATGATTGAGCCTAGGGTTTTGTTCAGTCAGCTGGTGCTAAATAGTAAGGTGGGTCAATATCAGCCAATAAAGTCAAGGTCGTAACCTAGGTGTGCCTACACAAGTTGGCCATCGATACACATACACCATCAACCACACAAGGTAATTGTTTAGAGGCATCAAGAATCAGCCATCAAATGTTGGTGGTGATATTTTCCGACGAGCTTTGGGTTACTTTTAAGGTTTCCGGCGAGATTTGGGTTATTTTGAAGATCTCTGGCAAGCTTTGAATGTCGTTAAAAACAAGATCTAGATTGGTTGGAAATGTTATCTCTACCTAATAATTTTGCGAATCACTCCCGTTAATTGGGAACATATCTTCTCCAAGAAGAATTAAAATCAAAATGGTTAGACCTTAATCCAAAAACCATTATTTGTCTGATTTCATCGGTCTCCTACTTCGAATAAGTGTAGCATAGGGAATGTTTTACCGTTTGATGTTATATGGGTGATTTGGAAACAAAGAAGTGCAAGGGTGTATGGTGAAAAATTGGAGATCAGCAGAAGATTTAATTCCTGAGGTAAAGGAAACTCTGATCATTTGGTGCTCTGAAACAGACATATTCCAAGGGTATTCTACCACACAAGTTCTGTTTCAATGGGATGAAGTAATAAATTGTAATCTTTTCCTTTGTTTTTTGATTAGAAGCTCCTGGCTTCGAGATCACTGACATTTCTTTTTTGGTTTAATCTAGCCTTTTCAATTCGAAAAAAAGGTGTAGCATCGTACGGTTCACGAGTCTTTCTCTCCCGGTTAATTAGTTGGTGCTCTTTGATTGTATTTTGGTTGTCAATGAAAATCATCTCCTATTGTAATCCACTTTAATTATGAATGAGAAATGTGTTTTTTGACAAAAAAAAAAAAATGCTCTAATAGCCGACCACTAGCAAACATACAATCTTGTTTCAATTACATTATTGCCGATGCAAGATGCAACATTATTAATTGTTCAAAGTAATGCACAGACAAAGCAATGAAAAATGAGAAAAGGAACAAAGACCATAAAAGTACTGCTGATATGAACACCAAACAGACCCTTACACCATGTTCTTCCCAAAATAATTCTTATGACTACAGATCCCAGACTTTTCTGGCTCTTTTCTGTCAACAAGTTCATTCTATGAGCATATCCACATTATAGACCAACTTCCTCTTTTTTCAAATCCTCAAAACCATTCATCATACTGCTACGAAATTAATAAAGGTTCACAGTAACGAGCTAACAAAATCCAGAACGTCTTTATAACTTGATTTATCAAACCCAAACTAGTTTACATTAAAGAGAATAAATTTGTTTAATATAGCACTACATTGAGATAAGCAGCCACTGCAAAAATATAAGTCTGGCTCTCTTCAGTCCCAGGCATGCCGGCAGCATCAACACATGCATGTTCCGGTGGAGCCACTGATTCCCAGCCTGAATCTTCTCCTGCTACAGAAACCCCTGCATCATTCCAATCGGCACCAGCAGCAAGGGCTGGAGCAGGAACATCAGCACTGGTTCATTAATCATTTGTAGTCATAGTAACACTGAAATCAGGCATTCGAGTACCACTCTCATCATTTTCCTGGTCTTTGGCTTCCTCAGGCTCCCTATAGAAAAGTAGATCCCCTTTTAAAGTAAATCTTGTGAGACGAGATTTTAAAGTTACTGACTCAAGTAATATGGGCCGCAGGAAGTATGCTAAGATGCACAACAAAGTCGACGAATGCAATTGTTTACAATCAATACTAAGAACTAAGTAGGTGGCACATTCAAAACAAAGTGTAGCGGTTAACAATGTAAACTCGATGTTATGTTTTTACCATTAAAATATTTAAGCATGACAACCAACATAAATCTTGATATATTTATACTGAACAAAAACAAAGATACCCATTTGAATGAAATATTTATACAAGTGCAGTGATTAATGTGCGGATAATTCTTTTATGTTCCTCACAATAATTCCTAATTTGAATATGCGTTTTCCATCTTAGATCTTCACCGAAAACACTGGTGTTCACACTCTTTCTTGAATCAGATCTTATCCTGACCCAAAAATTTGACATCTATGCTTTCCATCTCAGATCTTAACCGAACATCCAACAATAAGACTCAACCAGTTACACTATTGCGAAATACTATAAGTGGTTAAGGAAATGAAACCCAATTTTGAGAGAAGAAATCATAATGCTGTGATTTTTGCTTGATTCTACTTGAACAGAAGTTATCCCTATGTTTTTGAAGCTTGTGTAAGGAATCGAAATACCTCTCTCTATGCTATCACATTCTATCCACATCACAGTGCTTAGCGTTGTGAAGCTTGTTTTTGAGAGAAGAAATCATAATGCGGTCGTTAAATTAATAAGGTATCGAGCTTTTTATTGTGCTCAACCGCAATAACATATGTGAATTAGATCCATCTTCCTTATGGATGTATTTAACCTTGTTCTTTTGTTTGCGGATATCAAGTCTTGGTTCTCGGCATATGAGGTTGGGCGCTGATACAGATTTTGCTGTTTGCAGCAAGAACTTGGTTATCAATGACAATAGCAATCCAACTACCGTAAGAAAAGAAAAAAAACTACTACTTTTATGTTATTCCCATCATCAGCAGCACCACCAAAAGCTAAAATGACATTAGAGTTATACCATTCGACTCCACAGCTATAGCAAAATTCATACTTGCACCTGCCAAAATTCATTCTTGGTACAGATATGTGCGTCAGCAGTTAAGAGCATCTTTATATCTTATTCCTTCTGAGATAAAACTTTCGCCATGATTGCCACTCGGATTGGAGTTGTCTCTCATCTTTTCCTTAATAGATAGGCTAACTTCATTCTTGGTACAGAGATTAGCATACCAAAACGAATTCAATTGCAGCAGTATTGATTGATAGTATGTGAAAACAAGGACACACATTTCAATTACCTTGGATCTGTCGGAATCCTCCTGAAATCATTTCAGTATAGTAATCTTCCGAAGGGTAGAACGAACCCTTGTCCTTCCCCTCTTCTGTTATAACCACAGATCGTAGGGCTAGGGGGATTTTTATTCTCAAAACAGTTTTCATGATTATTTTTTTTTTTAACTCATCAATATTAATATTCATTAAAATCAAAATGAATCAGAATTACAGCTCAAAAGTTACCCCAATGGGGTAAAAAATAAAAAATCAAAACTTGAGCAATCTTATATGTGAGTTCTCAATACATGTAATAATCAGAAAAACAATATTCATGATAAATACAATTAAGGTTGACCTAATACATCTGTAAGGCTAAGTTCTTGCCTTGATAACCCTTCATGAAGCGGATCTCGAACATCATGAGACTACATGAAGCCGGTTGAAATCAATTGAGAATGACAAGGGAAAGCAGGATATGCCACTCAAAGTCCGGTATCAGAAGGCAGTGAATCCAATGTGGAATCATGTTCCATGTTAACATCCTTCTTATTTGTGAGAGAAAAAATCATAATGCGATTTTTGAATTAACTTCCTCCTCCACCAGATTCTCATACGAAACTACCTACGGATCTATATTCCCCCATTTCTAGAACGAAAATGTAAGAGACAATTAGCAAAAAATTAATCGAAAATATATTTAATGAAGGGGTGACGGCTGAAGATATATTTAGGGAAGGAGCCTTTTGTTTTTATAGATCCAAAAGGTGGAAATGTTTCTAGGGTATGAGATCCCTTACAAAATGGACATCTCCATTGGATATCCTTTAGGATATTGTGGGCTTGTGGAGTTTGATAGAATCCTCAAACTTGTGGGGTGCGGTGACATTACCCTCCATTTAACTAGCACTATGCAGTCATTGTCATTCCAACAGGATTGTCGACCAAAATTGATTATGCACCCTACCATGATCTTGGTTGTAGTACTTAAATCATTTCTTATGGGAGGATTAAGATATGCGCATAATTGTGAATTATATATTTTTGCATATTTGGCAGTATAATGTGGCCAACAAAAAGACTGTCATTACTTGGCCTTTGATAAGGTAATTTATTTAAATGGTTTTAATGCAAATATGCAGAAAAAAAAAAAAAAAATGTGTAAGATGTTTCGGTATATCAATTTGATAAGACACCAACAAAACAAACCCCTAGCATACAATCTTGTGTAAGTAACATTATTGTCAGTGTAAAAGCAACTTTGTTGTTCAAAGTAATGCACAAAGCGATGGAAAAAGCAAAGAGCAACAAACACCATAAACCCATAACTCTCCTCCACACAACTTGTATTTACACTATGACCTTCTTTTCTATCAACTTTTTTTTTTATCAATTCATGCGCACTTACAAGTTTCAGTTCTTATCCTTGTTGATAGCAGGGATACTGATATCAGCATATGCATTACAATTGTGGTGAATTTCACCAAGAGAAGATTCCATGATTGGCTGATGGTCAGTCTTTAGGTCGGTAACAGTAGGGATGAGAAGGCGTGGCTCAGTGAAGGATTAATTTCTGCATCTGATTTGAAAATCTACTTCAAGCTAGTGATTGAGCACCAGTAATGAGCAAAGAACCACTACAAATTTAAGCATGACAACCAACATGAATTCAAGTGTGGTAGCATTAATGATTGATATGTTAATGGAACTGAAAACAAGGATACACATTCAAATTACCTTGGGGCTGTAGGAAGCCTACTGAAATAATTTCAATGAGATGTTCATCTGAACGGAAAACGAACCCTTGTTTTTCAGGTCTCGAAAAACAAACTAAACCATATACACACACTGTTAAAGATCCCATACACACACACAAATTTTGATAGGTAGGTATATAGGATCATTAACAAGGTGTGAATAAGGTCTAGAGAAACACCACAAAGAGGATAGACTGTCTCTTTGAAGATTATAAAGAACATCACATCCTTGAGCAGTGGAAAGCTTCTTTTCTCCTTGTAAACAAGGTTCTCTTCGCCCTGGCATCCTTCTCTACCCGAGCAACCCAAGCTGCACATAACAAATCAAATCAATATATATCTTATTGAACCATGTTTACAAAGTTTCAGGAAGATTTACTAACAAACTAAACGAAAGCATTTTATGAGTGACTAGAAAAGTGATAAGCTAAACTCACGGTACAAAATGATTGAAAGACATCTGAATGTCAAAATCCCTTAATTAATTTAGAATTGCTAAAAGACATACCTAAATGAGCATCAGGGACTCCTCGGCCGCTTTGCTCCGCCAGTAGTCTTGCGTCCTGACCTCCTGCATAAATTCCAAAGAACGGACATCATGTGTTACGAAACAACTTTAACTATATAAGAATAAGAAATTCACACAAGAATTCGAATAACGAATTTATACCAGGACCCTTTGTTACTGATTTGAGAGAAAAAAAAGATAATGCGAGTTTTAAATAAACTTTTTCTTCTCCACAACGATTTTACACAAAGCCACTTACTAATGATCTACAAGCCATCATTTGTAGTTATGGAGACTATTACTAAACGGAGAATATATTAACGATTAGCTTTTGGTTGAATCCGGTTTTCTACATTCAGATCTGATAATTTTATGTTCTAGGGCTAATGACGGCGTTGAGGAATAGAGTTTGGAGAGGAGAGAAAGATGAATGAATAAGTTTTAGGGATTTGTTCGGTGTTAAATGGCAACCCCGGTCAAACCTAGTCAATGAAAGTCAAGGTTAACCAGTCACAACTTGGCCTTGGATAAACAAAACATGTCATTTGCCTTGGCTATCCTGCTGCATGGTCAAGCAAAAAAAAAAGATGCATAGTAGTAATGTTCTGAGATAGACAAGTATAGATCAACTTCACTTACAGAAAAACTATACAGATTATATGAGAAAATGATTAATCCTTTATCCATTGTATGAATAGATTATATGTGCCCATAGTCAATAAATTATACTGCAGAAATGACTAATCCATATCCCATTTTATGAACAGATCCATGGTCAATAACTTATAATACACGATCATAAATCTGTAAGTTGTCTTTAGAATTTATTAGGATGAAACCCAGACTAGACTTGTTACTCCTTTCTATATCTGAGTGGGACGAGACAGACAAGAGGGGTGTCGATGAAGAAACTTAGATCTTACAGAAGTTATTAATCTAGTAAATATTTGAAACCAGTGGTAACAGATGCACTCAGAAACCAAGATTAACTTTTCAATTTTAAGGATTTCGCAATTTTAAGCACATCTTGTTGTCCATCTTTGAAGAACACAAAGAACTTTTCATTTACCATTACATAACAAAGACTCTGTAGAGTCAAAATATAAAGAGTATAATTCTCAATCACAGATCCATAAATATCATGAAATAATAATGAAGAAACCTAAAATCTCTAATTTTCCACTGCACCAAAGCTCTGAATGGTGCTGCTTCAGTTATGTGCAGCAGAGTTGCGTCATTTCTGACCTTCCTCACTTTCTCCCAATGAAACTTTAGTGACTGTAATTTCTTTACTGTAATTTCTTTGAGAGAAGAAATCATAATGCGATTTTCGAATTACTGTAACTTCTTCCTCCACCACAATCCATATGAAAAACGACTTACAGATCTAATTTAAAGATTTTGGGGTTTAGGATTATGACGGCGTTGTTTGTTGAGGGAGAGAGGGTTGGAGAAAATTAATGAAGAAGAAAGGAGAATAGGGTTTGGGGTCTTTGGTTTGCTCAGTTGGTGTTAAATAGTAAGATGGTGCCCCATTTAAGTTGGCCACAGCTTGTCTCCAGGCCATACACGGCATATACTCAAATTACCGACCGTTGAGAACACTCCATTCCAAACTCTCAATCACAAACGTCCACATAAGATATGCCCGTCAAAAAACTAGTGTCAAGTATAGCATACGATACAACCGTTAGATCAATCAATGAGATTGAGAACAACGGTTATAATTAAAAACCTTATAAGTAGAATAGTTCCACTTTGTGCCGTCTCCCTCACCATCTCCTCTTCTTTGTAGAGTAAGGAAGAAAGAAATGAAACCCTAGACCAAAACAAACAACAGATCTCTCCTCCTCAAATCTATGATAAACATTGGCAGCAACACCAACAATATCATGGCAGATGGCTCTATAGAAGGATCATCAACAACTTTGCATTATGAGTTTTCCTCTCAAAAATCTTAGATCTTTACTTTATGTTTGTTTGTCACAGACCCATTAAATCGGGTTTGTGCCATTCTGTAGGATATTACTTGTGTTACAGACCGATTAGTAAAATTATTTTTCGTGAATGAGACCTCTACTCTTTGTTGTTTTAATTTCAACAACTTTAATTTGTAGAATTGTTTTTCTTTTTTTTTCATTCCAGAAGACTATAATATTTGAGATTTATCTTAGTTGGTCTCGAATTTGTTGTTTATTTAGATCTGATAAAGCCATAATAACAACCTTGGTTTGGTTTGTGACCAATGTGCAAATTGCAAGCAGCACTAGTCTGGTGATATCAGTTTCTATTCTTAATTGTTTTTCTACTGTAAGTATTGCACTGCACATCCAATACCTATGCAAAATTGCAAATCCCTTGTATGAATCTGGATCGCACAACTCAGACACCACAAATTATTCAGCGAGCGAATGACAACAGTCACGATGACACATAAATAAAGCACCACTAATGGGTAACAACACTAAATGACATACAAGCTTGAGCCATCAGGCAATCATTCATCCAAGGGATGGATTTACTAGGTGTAACAACCTCATTGCTTCGAGGGGGGATAGGATGATTCGCCTGCACAAAAATGTGAAAAGTTTGTATAATATGTGGATATATCATATACGGCTGGCTAGGAGGGATTGCATCATTCCTAACACCTTTGTGCTCAGTTTGCAATACTATGCTAATTAAAGACAATGATTCATCTTCTCCTAAACTGTCCTTACACACGAAATATATCTGCATGACCACCAATAACCATGCATAGACACTGAATCATTGATTGATACCTACTTCTCGAACAGCCTATGGCATTGCATACACTCAAGGCCACTCAAGTAAGTTCTAGATGGTTGAGATGCAATAATTTATCAATTGCAAATGAGCGTATTTTCTACATTATATTACGACTAATTCTAAGATGACAGGGAAATCAGGATAATACAGATCATCCTACAATATTATCCCTAAGAATTGTCACAACTGATCAAAAGTCATGTGGATCCAATATAGTAACACCCCAACTCGGCATATCTCTGCAAAACAAAGTCGACCAGAATGCAATTGTTCACAACCAATACTAAGAACTAAGTAGATGGCCACATTCATAACAAAGTCAGCATCACACAATGTAGAAAAACAATGTAAGCTCAATGTTATGTTTTGAGCACAAAAAATAAGTAAGCATGACAACCAACATGAATCTTGATATTATATTTATAGTGAACAAAAACAAAGATACACATTTGAATGAAATTATCAAACAAGTACAGTCATTTAATGTGCGGATGATTCTTAATTTTGTTTTTATTCCTTAGAATACTTCCTAATTTGAATCTGCGTTCTCCCAGAAAATCAATTAACATTTGGGCTCACCATCTTAGGTCTTAACAAAATCAATTAACCAGTTACACTATTGCAAAATGCTATAAGTTGTCAAGAAAATAACTTAATTTTGAGAGAAGAAATCATAAAGTGAAAAGATCAACAAGTCAGGAATATGAATTCCCATCCGTTATTATCGCCTTTGCCAATAAAGATGATCCGCTATACTGTCTCTTTTGAAGCTTATGGAAGGAATCGAAATTGCTTTCCTTAAGATGTTGCATTCTATCCACATAACTTCGCTTAGCTTTTGGAAGCTCGTTTCTGAGAGAAAAAATCATAATGCGAATTTTGAATGAACTTGTTCCTCTCTACCACATTCCCCACTTGCTGATTTACATGCCTCCAGATGGATACTATTACTTACCGGAATATATATACAGTTGCTTTTACTTGATCCTGGATCTATGATTTATGACAGCGTTCCAAGAGGAAGATAGTTGGGAAAATAAGGTTTAGGGTTTTGCTTCAGTCGTTAGTTGTTAAATAGTAAGTTCGGTCAAAGCCAGTCAAATAGAATCAAGGGTATATAGTGGACTAGGTGTACCCACCCACACAAGTTGGCTTATCATAGTGGGCTTGAGTCCCATATTTGAGTCAGGTGTCCTAATTGGCTAATTCTCACGCTTGTGTTTGAAAAGTGCTTTAAGCCCTCTCAAAATTCTTCCCCTTCTATCGGACCTCCCCCAAGTAATGTTGGTGTTCCCTTTCGTTTTTAAACTTTTTTAAATACTAAACTACTCTTATTTCATTAGTCATAATTACTCCCTCTGTCCCAATTTAAATGACCTAATTTATATTTTCATTTGTCTCAAAAATATGACCAGCTTCTAATTATATCTGTATTTTTCTTACAAACTCGCAGATATACCTTAAACAATATCTAGATAAATTGGAAACAAATTCATAAATATATATTCTTTTAATAATATTTATATTCTTTTTTCTTTTTATAGTTATAAAAAATAAATCCATATATTTTCTCTTTTTTATTTCCTACCTAAAAACAGATTTTTTTTTATTCTCTCCATATTTAATAAGGGTACACTAGGAAATTCATATAGTCTCCTTATTTTTTTGACTTAGTCAAAGCGGTCATTTAAAATGGGACGGAGGGAGTATTAGATTATTGTTAATAATAATAATTAGAGATAAATATATGATTAGAGTTTAGCTAAATTATAGAGAGAGAATCAGATTTTTGGGTTTCATTTTTGGGTTGGGAAAGTAGAAAAATTGGTGTAACTTGAAATCATTTTGACAACAGCAAAAAAACCCAACCAGTAGATAATACACAATCTGGAGTAGGTAAAATTAGTGTTCAAACCAGTGGAAGTTTGTTGGTCAGGCTTACGTTTAAATTCCATGATTGTCAGTGCAAGATGCACAATTTTGTCACTAAAACAGCTAAATTCGCCAACTCCCCTACATGCAAAAGTGTATTTACACCAGTATATATTACAAATCTGACTACTGAAATCCTATGGTTTAGCCAGAATCTGATGAGTAATGAACGGCATGATGGTTCATACACAAACAAACAAGGACAAATTTTAGTCAACACTCAAAACCAGATGGGAAATAAAGATCATCACTCAACTTCCACATACAGAGCTTATACACCCAATGTTGGAATTTTGCGTCAAAATTATTTTGTTGAAATTGATTTTGAAATTTAAACTTCAAGAGATGTGTTTAAGGGACATGTCTTTTCACCATAAGACACTTAGTGAATAGGTGTTATAGAGAGTCACCATTATGTAGCAATCAATACCAGTCATGTTTAGCTCTAGACACACACAAGCGTACACACAGACGAGTATAAGCAAGCACACACAACAACCACAGAAGAATAAAGACGAAGCAAACCACAACACCGAGATTTATAGTGGTTCGGCAATGCCTACTCCACTTGACGATGATGAACCTTTCACTATGGAAATCTGAAGAACAATTACAAGAACTACACGGTTTAGTCCCTTGATGTTTTCTCTTGTCTCACAACCCTTACAAGAACAAGTCTCAACGTTGTGTAACCTTACGACTAGAAGAAAACCTATATGTCTCTCCACCTCTATGTCTATGTATAAGACTCAATAGACTACCACCTATTTATAACCTTCAATACTTGGATGTCCAGCAATACTCGATGTCCAAATCCTAGACGGTTTCCTAACTTCACAATTTCCTTATTCTAACCCAAGTCGGTTTACTTGGTTACCTAGAATAGGACTCTTGCAAGCTTCCTTGTATTAGTGAAAGACTTGATCAACAAATATTACAATTCTCCCCCTTTGTTGACAATCTTTCACTCTCCACATTGTTCTTCACTTCACATACTCCATCGTCACCACATTGCACCTTTCGGTGCCTACACTGGTATAGTGTTGATCAAGTTCAAACAATGTTTGAACTTACTAACCAGTACTACCTTCGTGAGCATGTCTGAAGGATTATCCTTTGTGTGAATCTTTAGAACTGAAAACTCTCCACCCTCTACGGTATCTCGGGCAAAATGATACCTCACATTGATGTGCCTTGCTCTTCCATGAAAGTCTTCATGCTTCATCAAGTCTATAGCACTCTGACTGTCACTATACACATCTATGCATTCCTGTTTGACTCCAAAAACTCCAATCAAGCCTTTAAGCCAAGTAGCTTCCTTCATGGCCTCATTTACTGCAATTAGCTCAGCCTCCGCTGTTGACTGAGCTACAACTGATTGCAATGACGACCTCCAGCTTAATGGACCACTAGCCAACGTAAACACATATCCTGTTGTTGATCTAAAACAGCTAAATTCGCCAACTCCCCTACATGCAAAAGTGTATTT
>JAJJMA010157558.1:0-12807 GCA_023529015.1 Papaver nudicaule | reverse complement strand
TCACGAGCCACCCTGTGGGCCCCACAGTCTATCCGAAAAAGCAGGGCTAAGTACCATTTATTCTGCTGTTGCAAGCTGTTTGTAGCTCAGCAAACGAGAAGCCGACATCTGTTTACTTGAACTAAACTACCCCAAGTGAAGTGCTTAATTTGACACCACTGTACCGCCGCACTCAACTTGAACTAGCAACTCTTGTAGTGGGCTTGGGCCTTCAAGCACTAAGCAGAACATTTGTAGTGCACGAGCATGATTGATACATATACGAGATATAATAATATTACTTCGGCCCGATACCAATCTATAAACTCATCTAAAAAGGAGGATAAATATTGATATGTATACGAGATACGTCTAGATGGGTATCATCCGTAACAATATTGGTATACTCCTATGTCAATCATGTAAAAAGGAAGATAAACAAAGAAGAAGAGAAAGAATGCTTTCTACTTTGATTGAGATCAATGCTTCCCCAAGGTAAATACTGTTAGTTTGCTTACAGTTAAAATGCAGCCCACTTACCAGTATTTGCCACATATGGTCCATATTACAGTACATATTATTATTTTGTTGTAAAGATAAAAATGGAAAGAAACAACATTTTTTTTTTTTTGAAACAGTAGAATTCATTGATAAAAAGAGAAGATTACACAGGTCTTTCCAGTTGAAGTTGTGTAGCAATACATGGTGGAGGGTCTGCTAGCCAGACACCTTCCATTCTCTCTATTCTAGCTACTTTCGAGAGAATATCTGCTACCTTATTTCGTTCTTTCGGAATGTAAAAACAATGCCAATAAGGAAACTTTTTAAAGATAGTTTTTATATCAGATACTAGATTTATAAGAGACCAAGGGATGTTGTAAACTTCTTTGGTGACTGCATCTACGACAAGCTTCGAGTCCAACTCAAACTGCACCGTTGTGATCTTTAACTCCTCTGCCCATTGTACTGCCTCCCAAAGACCTTTACACTCCGCCTCCTCTGCGTTGTTTGCTCTGTTCAGGTGGATGCATTTGGTTCCCCTTGCTGAACCTGCAAAATTACGTAAGATTAGACCAATGCCACCAGTATTTGTAGAAGAACTAAAAGATCCATCTGAGTTCAGAGTTAGGACGCCCCTTGGAGGGGGAATCCATCTTAGGTTATCCCTAGTTACTCTATTTGGGACTACGAAGGAAGTGGTGTTTCTCCTGCTTGCTGCTATTCTATGCTCCTTTAATGCCTTCTTACATGAGTAAATCAGGTTCTCCAGTCTTGTGGAACAATGTTGGTGTACTTTTTTACACCTTTCCCCACAGACACCATAATGTAATAGCCCTATGAACGAGATCTTCCTCTGTGATGGTTTTGTTGAACATGTCATCGAACCAGGAGAGTATCCAGTCCTTTAGAATTATTATCCCACTTGGCTGCCAGCCCCATAGAGAGAACCAAACCCGCCTCATGATGTCGCAGTTGAGAAGAACATGGGAGTCAGTTTCACTAGCAGAATCACAGAAGGGGCAGATGTCTTGGATGTGTGAAATATGTGTAGAGAGTTTTTGTCTTGTTGGCAGGGTACCTGCTAAACATTTCCAGACAAATTGCCTTACCCTTGGGACTACTGCTAGCTTCCAGAGGGACTTATAAATCCTTTGCATCATATCATCTACTGTATAGTTTCCAAGTTGATGTTGAAACATCTCCCTGTAAGCGGATTTTACTGAGAATTTTCCATTTCTCTCCAGTAACCAAACTAGCCGATCTTCACAGTTAAGATGTATTGATATATTAAGGATTCGCCTTGCAGTTGAATCATCAAATAAGGAGAAGATAAGTACTTCATTCCAAGCTGGTGTGTTCTGTAGGAACAGTTCTTGAACATAGGTAAACCTATAAGGATCAACTGCTGCTTGCTTTGGTTGTGGAGGTTCTGACATATCATGTACCCATTTGTGACTCCATATTCGAATTCTATCTCCCTTTCCTAAGCACCAAATACTGTGTTTGTGAACAAACTCAACTTCTGAGCAAATGCTACGCCATGACCATGTTGAGTTACGCTTGCTTTCAAAGTTGTTTAGGTTGCCATCCGGGAAATATTTGGCCTGCAGAGATTTAGCCCATATAGAAGTATGGTCCGTGTAGAGCCTCCACGCAGACTTTGCTAGAAGAGCTCTGTTAAATATATGAAGATCTCTGAATCCAAGTCCACCATGTATTTTTGGCCTACATAACTTATGCCAGGCTATTAAATGATATCCTCCGTTAGACTTCTTATTCCTCCAAAAAGACTGTTGTATGGATCTCATTGCGCTTAGAGTTGAATTCGGCAGCTTAAACGATGACATATGATGAACAGGTACGGCATTGAGTACATGTTTCACCATGACTGATCTCCCTGCTTCAGACATGTTAACTCCACGCCATCTTTCCAATTTTGACTCCATCTTTTCTGCCAGAATATTGAATGGTATTTTCTTCTTTCTCCCTATGAAGAAGGGCAGCCCTAGATACTTCTCATCATTAAGATTTAGTTGCCTGACTTGTAGCACCCCACTTAGATCTTGACACCTTGACTGCGACATGTTTTTGCTAAAGTAAACTGCAGACTTATTGAAGTTTATCAGTTGGCCACTACAAGCGCTGAAGTCCTGAATGATTTCTAATAACTTTTCCGTCTGGGTAACATTAGCTTTACAGAATAGAATGCAGTCGTCCGCGAACAAAAGATGATTGATTTTTGGCGCACTTCTCGATATCTTCACACCTGTAAGGAGTTTATTATCCTGATGATGAACTAGAACACGAGAGAAAGCTTCCATTGTCAGGATGAATAGGTAGGGGGACAAAGGGTCCCCTTGTCTAATTCCTCTGGAAGGGATAAAAGAAGAAGAAGGAGAACCATTGATCATGACTTGAATTTGAGTCGTGCTTATGCATTGCATTATCAGCTGGCAGAACTTGTTGTTGAAACCAAATTGTCTGAGTACTTCAATTAGGAAACACCACTCTATTCTGTCGAAGGCTTTCGACATATCCATCTTTAAGGCAAGGGTACCACTATCACCTTTCTTGCTCTTCATAGCCTGGACAATTTCCTGCACCAAAGAAACATTTTCAGATATAATTCTTCCTGGTACATAAGCTGTTTGCATCGGGGAGATGAGCCTTTCCATGTACTTCTTCAGACGTAACGCTATTATCTTTGATATAATCTTATAAGCCGTATTGCAAAGGGCAATTGGCCTATAGTCTTCTGGCCTATGAGGAGTCTGAGTTTTGGGAATAAGTGATATTCTCGTTTGATTTAGTTGCTTCAGAAGATAACCAGACGAGAAGAAGGACTGAACCATCTGCACTAAATCACTTTTAACTACGCTCCACTGCGATTGGTAAAAACCGGGAGGAAAACCATCCGGACCCAGAGATGTCCATGGTTCCATGGCAAACAAAGCTTTATGAACCTCTGATTCCTGTGGAATTGCTGTCAGCTCTTCATTATCTTCAGCCGTAATACTTGTGGGAATGTGCTGTAGAAACTGATAATTACGTTGAGGATTCTGAGTGGTACTTATTGAAGAGAAATGGTGCACAAGAAGCTGCTCTATCTGATCCCTGGTAGTACACCAAGTGCCGTCTGGAGCTTTTAGTGAGTCAATACGGTTCCTTGCTTTTCTTCGATTTGCCCGGATATGAAAGTACTTCGAATTCCTATCCATGTCATTATAGAATCTGTCTCTCCCCTTCTGCCTATTTGACCTGGCTTTCATGTCATTTATCTGCTCGATTTCACCTTCTATTCTTATAGCTGCATCTGTATTTGAGCCATTGAAGTCTGTTGCATGAAGATGATCAAGTTGCTCTTGTAATGCGTTTTGTCTACTGCTGATATCACCATAGGTCCTCCTATACCATTTTGCTAGTTCTGTTCTAGCATTTCTCTGTTTATGAGTAAGCAAGAAAGCTGCAGAGCCAACTTTATCTGTTGTCCAGGCCCTCTTGATTTCTTCAGCACAAGAATCATTATGTAACCAATTCTCAAAGAATTTCCAGTTTCTGCCTCTGTTCTCAATTCCATTAGATAGTAGTAACATGATAGGTGTATGATCAGATCCATTCTGAGATAGGTGAATGAGTCTTGAGTCAGGATATACTAGGGTCCATGCACTATTGGTAAATGCCCTATCGAGTCTAGATTTGTATACACCTGTTCCATGGGAGTTACTGGTCCATGTAAATGGGTTACCACTAAACCCCAAGTCAGATAAATCTGAGTTTCTAATAAGGGACAGGACTTCAGGAGCTGTGTTAGAACTCTGAGATTGGTTTAGTCTTTCTTCCCTGTCAAGCGTAACATTTAAGTCCCCTATCACTACCCAGGGAATACTTACACTGCTACTTAGATCATTTATGTAAGACCATTGGGCAACTTGATCATTCTTATAAGGTGTACCGTAAATGCATGACAAAAACCATTCTCCTTTCGCCTGATCATTTGAGACTAGAGCATGAATCATTTTTTCAGAACTGTTAATTATTTCTAGTTTAAAGCCATCTTTCCACATTAATATTAGACCACCCGCTGCACCTACTGAAGGAACATGGTATTTATTTGGAAAGCCTAGGTACTGAGTAAGTTGTAGAATTCTAGTATCATTGATCTTAGTTTCAGATAGAAAAATTATGTTTGGGGAGTGGAGTGATGTAAGGTAACCTAAATGATCTCTGGTGCTTTTTCCGAGAAAACCTTGACAATTCCAACTAATGACTTTCATGTTTTTCAGGACTGGAGAAGACTGATGATGAGCAATTAATGTGTAATCTATATGTAATCTATACCAATGATTGACACTGAAAACAAGGGAGAGCTGATGATGAGTATTTACTACCTTAGTTTGAAAAGACTGACTAGGTTTTAGAAATAAACAATGATTAATAGCACTGCAATGATTCCTATAAAAGATTAATGGAGACACATTAAATGGTTTATAGTACTTAGAACTGACGTGCTTAAACGAAGAGAAAAACTAAATTTTTGCAAATTAGGAGAAAGTTTTAGATTTTGTACCTGATCTCCCTTGGCGCTTCCTGCTGCTCTTCCCCTTTGAAAAACTTTATTCACTTCCTTCGTGGCAGTGTTCATAGGAGGGAGGTCCATAGGTTCCTTGGGATGGAGAAGTTGGGTAGCTGATTCAGTAGAAGGGTTGCTGGTGCTTCTAGAGCGTTTCACAGACCTAACCGGCTCATCACACATCATTTCTTCATTTACTGTTGCAGGGTTTGGTTCTTCAATTCTGATGCCATCCTTTGGAGGGACAAAGGGAGTATGCTTGACAGTGAACTTTCTTGGTTTGTTACAAGGAATCGTTGGAGCAGCTATCATCACTGGTGGTTGCTTTTTGTAGTCACCAAACCTACGTGGTTTATCTTGGAATTCATTTAGCCTTTCCACATTTTTCTTGCATTGCTGCTTACCATGAGGTTTAAGGACATAGCACTCTCTGCATATTTTGTGGGGCTGCCTCTCATAAAACAGGCTGTACCACTTCGTAATATTTGCAGCTGTGATAGCTAGTACACCTCTCATCAATGGGTTTGATACTTTGATCTTTACACAGACTCGAAAGCAATCTCCAGTGTCAGGTAAGCCTTCTGGTGGATCAACTGATATCACCTCACCCATTAGCTCCGCCATTTCACGCACCGCCTTTTGGTTTAGATGTTCCGGTAAGAGATCTCTGAGCCAGATCCAGAAATCTTGATGCTCCCAATCCAAATCACTATATACACCAGCTGGATTATATGGGTGTAGTATGACCAAGTTACCATCGATAGACCATGGCCTCCATTGTTGAATCCTTGTAACAGCACTTGCTTTGTTGAATGTAAACACCATAACATTTTTCTCAATCTCTATTATCCTAACTCCACCAGGTGGGATAAAAGACCAGGTCTTTTTGATATGCCTTTCCACCATTCTAGCTGTTAATCTTCCAGGTAGCAGAATGGTACCAATTAGCTGTATCTCCACCTCCTCTTTTTCTTCTTCAGTTTCATCAAACTCACTTCCAAACTGGATTATCTTGAGATCATCTAGGTCTGGCTCTAAGGTAGTTTCTTTTAGCTTCTTAGAAATCAATGTCACTCCTTTGGACATACTTGCTGTTGCTACGTTTGGGTTTTCCATTGGTAAACTAGGGTTTTCCTGGGCTGCTGAACTCAAAGAAAGAAGGGGATGGATTAGGGTTTGGTCAGGATTGTTATTAATAGAGAAGAATGTGCAGATTCTTTGGGATTTTCCGGTATATGGAATTAAGGAGAATGCTATTAAGAAGGAAATAATATAAGGTGATAATATTTTGAACATATTGCATTTAATTCTTTTCCTAACTTTACTCGAAAATTTTGAATTTTGAATATGGTTTGTTGGGGGGAACACTGACTGTTTGAATCGGGTATTCAACTCGGGGAAAAGGTTTTGAATAATCTCCATGGAACCTAGAAGCAAACGCAGAAACTCCATAACTGAAACCAGTAAGACTCCCATGAACGCAAACGCTATAACCACTGATGGAAGTGAGGCAAACGCCATGATAAGGGGTAAGAGACAGCTGCAAACGCAAAGAGAGAAACAGATGATTAGTTGGCCATAATAGAAAAACAAGATCAAAACTTTAAAGATTAGAACAAGAAAACAAAGAAAGGGGACTGCAGATTAAGAAAAACTTAAAGATTTTAGACTTTTTGGGACATGAATGAACTAAATCAAACGACTTTTGAGACTGTTTTCATGAGAAAATGATACTGAGTTACTAGATTGTGATATCGCCCGATTCAGAGCACCGGATTTTCCGCTCCTGCCTAAGAAAATATATTCAGTGGAAAGAAACAACATGATGGAGCTTATTGTATCAAAAAAGGAAGATACACTAATATAGGCCTAGTTTTAAAACCGGTTGACAAACATAGGCCAGTTTTTTTCAACTTTACAAACATAGGCCTACCGTCTATGTTCCATCCAAGACCGTTTGTATAGTCAAATTATCGTCAATATCTCTTTTTATTGGTCAATTTATCGCCACATCAGCTGCCACAAAAGCTGATCAAAAACTAAGAATAACACGCCACGTGTAGGGTCAGAAATGCAAGATCTGTATAAAATAGATGGACGGTCAGCAGCTTAGATATGTGCAGATGAAAACGTGTGAGCGTAGTCGAGAAATCTCTAGAATCTTCACGATTCGACTTAACCAAGTCATTTCTTTTCTTCTTCATTTTCTTCTGAGAGCCTAGGGTTTTTTATTTTTGATTCCTTGAAGAAGAGAGGGTTAATCTTTCTCCATGTATGTGTAAGAAGAGAGGGTTGTGTGGCGATTAGCAGGAGTTTATAAAAGAAAGTTAAACAAATAGTTTCAGCCGATGATGGAGAAGACGCAGGGAAATCTAACCAGGTTAAGTGAAATTATGACTTAAGTTTTGTAGATGTAGGTTATTTTTTAGCTTATTTGACTGATTTTGTAGGTTATTTGATTGATTTTGTATGTTAATTTAGGTTTTTCATCAAAAAGATTTCTAGGGTTTCTTGCATGTTAGAAGAAATAAGGGGTTTCAGTCAATTTTGCATTGAAATTGTTTATGGTTTATGTTGTTTGGACTTGTTCATGCTTAAAAACAGTTTTGAAGATGATTTCTTAATGCTCAGTGAGGAAAATGGTTAAGGACTGATGCCCTGTAACATATTCAGGTTTTGGTTATGTTATGTTGTTGTCTGTAGATTGTTAAATGTAGTAGTCTCATAAATTGTCTTGTATGCAATAGTCTT
Organism: Papaver nudicaule; assembly: GCA_023529015.1. Classification (NCBI taxonomy): domain Eukaryota; kingdom Viridiplantae; phylum Streptophyta; class Magnoliopsida; order Ranunculales; family Papaveraceae; genus Papaver; species Papaver nudicaule. Next base: position 5,006 of record JAJJMA010157558.1, on the reverse strand, counting down.
ATATGCAGTAGTCTGTTCATCAAAGTTTTATATGAATTGATGGCTTTGTAATGGTTAAGGAGTAGCCTGTATGCATTTTGATCATGTTCCTTCTTATGGAATGAGTTGTGGACTGTTTAAGTTGTTAGTAATTGTGTTTATATGTGTATGAAATGATGTGAAAGCCAGCATTTTGATTTCCTTGTTGTGTTTGTTGTAGGAATGATGTTGAAGAGGGAAAGGTTCCATTTAGGGATGTCTTGGTGACAGTTAGGGGAACAAGAATGAAATTTGATTTCAAAGGATTGTCTAGAGAAAGGATGGGTTATGATGTGTTGTTGAATATCTTAAAAAAAGATTTGAGACTGAGGCCAAATGAAGTTGTTGATTTAGAGTGGTGGAATGACCCATGTTGCCCAGAATGGTTGACTAATGATGGACAGTTCTTTGAGTTCTGGGACAAAGCAGAACCAGATAGCAATGGGTGGATCAATTTACAACTGCAAGTACACAAAGTTGATGAAAATGGTCGTATTACAGAAGATGGTCCAGTTCCTCCACACTATTATTGCACTCCAAAGAAGTCACCACACATCAAGAAAACAGTTTCTAAAAGGCAACCAAATAGTACAAGAAAGAGTCCAAGGCTAGCAGCAAAGAGCTTGCAAAGTCAGTGTGCAAGCAACAGTAAGAGAACACTGTTTGTTGAATTAGAAAATGAAGAAGTGTATGTTCCTGAAGCTCCAACTCAAGCAAGTGATTATTGCACTCCAAAGAAGTCACCACGCATCAAGAAAACAGTTTCTAAAAGGCAACCAAATAGTACAAGAAAGAGTCCAAGGCTAGCAGCAAAGAGCGTACAAAGTCAGTGTGCAAGCAACAGTAAGAGAACACTGCTTTTTGAATTAGAAAATGAAGAAGTGTATGTTCCTCAAGCTCCAACTCAAGCAAGTGAAGCTCCACAAGAAAGTCAAGCTGAAACCAGTGAAGCTCCACAAGCAAGCCAAGCTGAAACCGGTGAAGTATTTGATCATGACTACTGGTTTGCACAGACTTGTCTGGGTGATGAATACTTTGGTGTGCAACTGAATAACATAGAAGAAGATGAATGTCACCCAGAGGAGGATTTAAGGGACATAACTGGTTATGACAGTGAGGATAGATTCGAAAGTCAGGAAAAGGAGTTTTTGAAGAAGGTTGTTCGCAATGAACCTTCAAGTTCAGAAAGTGAGGATGGAGATCCTACATTTGGTGAAGTAGAGGTTGAAAATGATAATGAAGAGGACCACTATGGGGACTTATTATCATCTAAGAACGAAGGTAAACTTGTTTGTATTGCTTTATATTTGTTTCCTTTTGATTTTTATTATTGTTTGTTGGAATTTGTGCTGACTTTGATTTTTTTTTTCTCTTTTACTTGTAAGCATCTGAACAAGAGAAAGATGAAGAAGAGAAAGAGGTAGAACCGAAAGGAAAGGAACTTGCAGTGTTACCAGTTGGGCCCAAAGCAGCTGATGTTGTTAGTGGAACAAATAATGACTGGTATGACAGGTGAAAGAAGATTATGGAGAACATTTTGAGAATGAGGGTGAAGGAGAATTATTCCCTGAAGAAGAACCAGTTGGGATGAAATATATGGATCCTGATGGTCTTGAGAAAGGTATGCAGTTTGAAAATTCTTTTTTTTAATCATCTTAAATGTTTTTTCTTTTTTTCATGAATGTGGAGTTTGATGTTTGTCCTTCTTTTCTCCTTGTAGGTATGCAGTTTGAAGATATTCATGCATTCAAGTTGCATTGCAGGAAGTGGTGTGTCAAGCATGGTGTTGAATTTGTGTTAAGGAAGGCTTGTACAAGGAGGGTTAGATTTGTTTGTGTTCACAAGAATAAGTTGAAATGCCCCTTTTTCATTTATGGACTAAAAATAAAGAATGAAAATACATTTAGACTTAGAGGATTTAATCTTGCTCACAATTGTTCCGGTAACCAAGAAGCAATGAATAGGAGTTCAAATCCATTATTTGTAGTTGATTGGTACATATGCAACAAGTTGCCTGATCTTGGTAAAAAGCAACCAATACCCCCTCCAAGAGACATAGCAGAGCAGTTCCACAAGTCAATGAAGATCAACATTCCATATCATACAGCATGGAGGGCAAGAACTAGGGTGTTGGAGACATTGTATGGCAACTATAAGCAGAGCTACAAACTAGTTCTAGGTTTCTGTGAAATGTTTAAGGTAGTTTCATAACTCTGAATGTAATTTTTTTTCTTCTTCCATTCTTTAACTTAGTTTACTAAAGAGTGTGAACTTTGTAACATTGCAGAAGCAAAATCCTGGCAGTTTTGCTGGTTTCTCATATGGTGAAGGAACTACTACTTCATTTTTGTCCATGACACTTTGTTTCAAACCAGTTATAGATGGGTGGAGTACTGGTTGCAGGTCTATTATTGGTTTAGATGCTTGTCATCTGCTTGGTAAGTTTGGTGGAGTCTTATTGTCTGCAACAAGCCTGGATGCTCAGAATGGTTTAGTTCCACTAGGTATGATGGTGTGTAAGCATGAAACCATAGACAACTGGAAGATTTTTCTTGCTGATATCAAACCAATGTTAGATAGACATCCTTGGCCTCTTACATTCATCTCTGACCAGCAAAAGGGTATCTTGGAAGGTGTGGACTATCACTTCCCGCTTGATGAGCATCGGTATTGTTTCAGGAATTAATTGTTATTCTTACCTTTCTAATTTCATTCATTGATGTGTGTGTAAAGCTAATATTTGTTACCTTGTGGCAGACATTTGTTTCAGAACTTCAAGAAGTATTATAAAGGTTTTAGCTTGCACAATCATCTTTGGAATGCTGCAAAATGCTACAAGGAGAGACATTATGAAGTTAGTTCATTTCTCTCTCTTTTTTATTTAATTGCACTTAAGAGTTAACATTCTAGGACCATTGTCTGACATACAGTATATGTTATAGGAACACATGGATGCAATTTGGAAGGAGCACCAAGGTGCTTGGAATTATCTTGACGACAAAAATAAGATGCACTGGTCTAGGGCTTTTTTTTTTTCCAATGATAGCAGATCTGAGCACATCAACAACAACTTTTCAGAATCCTTCAATAGTATGATTTTGCCTATGAGAGACAAACCAATTATCAGATTGTGCTACATGTATGCAACTATGGTTACTGGTCTCTTCTTCAAGAGAAGAAATGAGTCTGAAAATTGGAAAGATGAGGAGTTAGTTCCAAAGGCAATGAAGCTCATCATTAAGATGTTGGATATATGTGAGGAGTTTGATTTGATTAGAGTTGTTAAGGGACACAAATATCAAGTTGTTAGTAAACACAATAAAATCATGAATGTGGACCTAAAGACAAAGACTTGCAGTTGTAACCAATGGCAGTTGAGGGGGTTTGTTTGCATACATGCAGTCAGAACTTTGAAGTATATGAGACCTCTATGGCAGCAGTAAGTATTCTTTCATTTCTTTTATTTTTGTAAATGTTTTTCCTTCTTTGATAATTATGTAGTTTGATGTTGTTCATGTTTTAACCTTGTAGGTAGTGTGACCCTTGCTACACTTGCAAGTACTACAAAGCCACATATGCTCCTGCTTTTGAGGGGTTGGCTGATGAAAAAGAATGGGTACCAAAGGTATTTCCTTAATATTTCACCTACTTTATTGGTAGGTGTGAAATAAATGTATTATAATGAAATGATTCCATTAGGGTTTAGAAGCATTATCTTCCTTATCTTTTATTCCTTCTTACCTTGTCTTCCCTTCCCTTCTTTTCTATAGGCAACTGAAGATAATGAGTTGATCCAGCCTCCAGTTAGCATAAATAAGCAAGGGAGACCAAGGAAGAGGAGGATGAGGGGTTATGATGAACCACACAAAGACAAAAAGGGGAGAAACTGTTCTAGGTGTGGTCAATCAGGTCACTACAAGTCTACTTGTGGTGGAGGACCAGTTGGTGGAAATCCTAAAGGTAAGCAAGCTAGGACATGTGTTAATGGAGATAATGTCACTAGATATGATCCAGGACCATCTAAAAGGCCATACAAGAAGAGTAAAATTGATTCTGGTTCAACTTCTGTGAACTGTGGTGGTGAATCTTCCCAACAAGCTCCAAAGGAATCTGGAAGAGGAAAACAGACTAAGCAAGCTGCAGCTTCAACTTCTTCTCAAAGTTTCAACCATCAAACATTCAACAATGTTTGCTCAGTTCAACAGTCTCAAACAGTGAACAACACAGTGCCAGGCACAAATGCAAAGGGAAAGGAAAAGAGGCAGTACAACCAAAAGAAGAAATGAATTTTCAGCAATTTTTTTGTATGTGTGATTGGATCTCTTAATTTCTTTGTAGTTTAGGTAGTTTTTGGTTATTTTGCAGACAATATTTTGAGTTCTTTAGACATGAAACAAGAGTTTTTTAAATGAATGAAATGTGTTTGCAGACATTCTTTGTGTTCTTCATGTATTTTCCTTGTAGTTATGTCTTTTCATATACAGGTTACAGGTGATGTGAAAGAAGAAGAAGGCAAATAAGTCTATGTGAAGAAGAAAATGTGAAACAAAGAAGATAAGATTTTAGTGCCACGTGTCAGCATTTTAGTGACGTGGCCTTGTGTTGTGTCATATGGATGATGATATGTCAGGTGTTTAACCGGACTAGTGGAAGATAACTGCAGTTACTGTTTTTTTCAAAAAAACGGTCAATTTAGGCCTATGTTTGTAAAGTTCAAAAAAACAGGCCTACGTTTGTATGATGTAACTAAAAACAGGCCTATATTAGTTAATGCCCCTTTCAAAATATACTAAGAGTTCTGGTACGAATGGTGGCAAGTCTTCGCATGGTGGTCCAAAAAGTAGAGTAATCGCTGTGATTGTCGCAGTTTTGGTGATTGTCAAAGTTTTGGTTCTTTTGGCCATCTACTGCTGCACGAAGAGGAAAAAACAACTTTTGTCATTCAAGAACTTCGTAGTGTGATTGGCAATTTTACCAAAGAAAATGAA
>JAJJMA010157553.1:0-21196 GCA_023529015.1 Papaver nudicaule | reverse complement strand
GTATTAGGCATTTTTGTCTCAATGCTTAACCTTTAATCAAACTTGCATTATAAATGGTGGGGAAACTAATGTTTTCTAGTCGGCAAACAAAACAATAGTATACTGCAAAACTTTTGCCAAATTCCTTTTGACAAAAATAAAGCCAACATATTGTTAATTAACGCCGGTAAGATTTTGTGAGCCCCAACAATATCGCATAAGGAAGTTTCCTATCGGTAAATTACTCTTTTTCTTATCCATTGCAAATGGATAAATGGGTTCTTATTTTAAGCTAAGTTTTCTTCCAAATCAATGGACTAGCATAAAGACAATGTTGATCATCCAGATCGATTTTATATTTACAGAGAGAAAAATCATATTTTCTTCGGCAGAAATTCTTAGGCTTAGTCTAATGGGAGTTCAATTTCCACGAAAAGTGTGATCTATTCTATGAATTCAACCTCCAGATCCAAATTTTCGTAGCAGTGGAAGTAGAAGTGCTAGATAGACGCTCAATGATGTAGCGGCGAAAAAGTGAATTCGCGCTCAATCATATAGCGCTTAAACAGGGCCGGCCCTGAGATTTGGATGCCCCATAGTGTCAACAGAAATGTTATACCCCCAACTTACATACACTCACTCCTAATCGAAGTACAGCTAAACCAAATTAAGGATAAAATTCGATAAGTTCATGATGGTGTTCTATATTTTTTTGGTTGTGTGACTTTATAAAAGAAAAGTCTGAACACTAAAAATCAAAAGCAGAGGGACTGATGCAGTGGTTAAGGGTTCACTCATGAAATTATGAAGTATGTATGTGGTTCGAACCTTTCTATTAGCATTTTTACGAGAAATGATGCCCCCATGTCTGTGATGCCCCAAAGAAAGGCTTTGCCAACCTTGCCTCAGGGCCGGCCCTGCGCTTAAACGAATATTCTCATTAGATTTGATGGCTAATAACATATATTCCAGATCTGATGGCTGAGATTATCTGGCGCTTTATCATTTAGCGCCCCACCGCTATATGATTCAGCGCTAAATTGATGTGTCATGCTACTGATGTGTCATGCTATCTAACACTCCCCATTAGACTTAGTTCTAAATTTAGCTGATGTGTCCTGCTACTTTTTGGTGGATATGGAACTCCCATTAGACTAAGCCTTATAAGACATAGACACGTGGCTGTAAATCGACTGTGATATGTTATGAGGTGAAAATCATTTTTCGCAGCTAACTACTCAAACAGACATGTGTGGCAAATCAATAGAAGAAAAAACATTATTATTGTTACCATTAACTAAATTAACTACATTTAGTCAATTACCTACCAATTAACCATTATGATCATTGAAAATTCTTTGAAACCCCAATGGCGTAGTAAAAATATGTAGCATCACGTGTTTGAAAATAAGAAACTACAAAGAAAATAGAAAAAATAAATTTGGAAAACAAATTGAGAAAATAAAAAAAAACTTTTGAAAAACAAATTTAAGAAAATAGAAAAAACTTTTGAAAATTAGTTGTGGAATGGATAAATGATTCCATGGTGGGAGCACCCATTACTAAATGGATATTCCATTACTTTTCTATCAATATAGTTGGATTCTAAAATGGCTCCATGAACAAAGAATCTTCCTCTTCGTCATTCTGGTCCTACGATCATTCCAAATTTGACCAACTAACTTGATGTAATCGGAATTGTTGTGTTTGACTGTCCTACTTGATTGACCATGCTCTGTAAAGTTTGCATCATTTTTATATATTTCCGACCCCAGAAACCGTATATACAAAGTTGCCGTCTTGTTAGCTTTTCCATCTTTTTACCTGGATGAATCGTTTAAATTAATGTCGTATTTTCAGATATTTGTATGGCTTAATGCTAGACATCGTAATCTCATTCCATATGTCGACGATCGAAGAGAAATATGGTATTTTTTCGTGGAACATTTTTAAGGATGTGTTTTCAAATTGGTTGTGAAAGCCATAGTTACGAGGCTCCAACTTTCACTTCATTCGGTCGTACAGATATTTTTACATAGATTTCATTAACGACCATAAGGTAAATTCAAAGAAAGTGCATAAGAGTACAATGCAAGAAATGTGTACCTTCTACAGATGGACGGGTCGAAGCCATTTAGAGTTCTGAGATACAAAACACTTGTTTTCTTTTTCTTTATACCTCTGTCGTCAAGAATATGAATAAATGAAACAAAAGATTGTTGAGGAAAACACCCTAGAAACACAAAGAGAAGGAAAAATGAACATCAAAGAGTAAATGTAGGAACATAGGGAATTTGCTCTGAGAAAATATTTATGGTGTAAGAGAGATTTGTGATGAGAGTCCATATTAAGCTATTTTTAGAACAAAAAAAATGCCGATTAGAATGATTGCAGGAATTTAGGATTAAATTTTTGCATTCCATTCAACAAAGTTGATCAAATTCTAATATTAGCGAATTTAATTTTGGATAACTTCCGCAAAAATGTTGCTCCCATTTCTGTGCATTAGAGCAAGTTCTATGGTCTCTACAATATAGACAATTCTCTACATGTAGAAAAGAACGTCCAGTCGACCACTGTGGGGTTGCATTTCTCTAGATTATAGAGAATAACTAAGCTTTCTCTTTGTAGCATGCTAGCGGAAATTAAGTTTCTGATTCTTTTCCAATTTCAAATATACACTTTTAGGAATACGTTTGGATATTTAATATTCAGTAGAAATTGGGTTACCTTTAGATTCTCCAATTTTTAGCACATATGTGTTAGAGTTGTCGAAGTTTCTAGAGTATTCTAGGCTTAGTCTTTTGTGTCAGCAAGCTTCCTAGTATAGCTAGGAGTACTCTAAGTTGTACAAGGAGGTGTAACTTAGGAAACCAAGGATGTGAAATCCTTGGTAAGTCCCACCGCCTTTATACCTTGCTGACCAAGTCATGTAAGCCTATATAGGCATCGATGTTAAGCCTGTGAGATATATTGTGAGGGATATAGCTTCTGGGTGTTACAGAAAGAGTTAGGTGTTGGTGTCTCTTGTAATTGTTTCTATCAATAAGAGTTGATCGTATTTTTTTGTGGAGTAGGTACGCCGAACCATATTATATCCTTGTGTTCTTGCTTTACGTATTTTTCTTTGTGTGTTTCAACTTTATCTTTAGTTCTACGTGATCCAAAGGACAAGTTCTTCGTGTGATTACTGCTGTAATCCCAACAAGTGGTGCGGTGAAGTGGAGAGGATTATTGTTGGAACTAAATATGCCTGGCTCTACATATGGAGGTTTTTCAAAGGTGCATAGATTTGATATTATCAATTACAATAGGAGGAATAATTTTACATCGTGGCAAACGAATGTTAAGGTATTCTTATTAGCATGAAGCAGCTTTTGGTGTGACGGATGAGAAGTGGCTTGAACTTGATTTGGAGGCATGTTCAACTATTCGTCTGTGTTTGTCGAGGGAGATTACTCACAACTTTGCTGGTGAGACTTCTGTAAAGACATTTTGGGAAAAATTAGAGAAGCTCTACTTTAAGAAGGACTTAACTTCATAACTTTACTTGAAGCGTAGACTTTATTCCTTTAGGATGGCTTCGGGTAAGTATTTGGTTGATCAAATTAATGAGTTTAATAAGATTATTTCGGATTTAGCTGATATTAGGGTCAAGTTTTCTGATACGGGTAAGTCTATGATGTTTTTATGTTCACTACCTCAATCGTATGAGACCTTTGTTGATTACTTGTTGAATGGAAAAACTGAAGGTGACAATAAATTAGTTTCTAATGATGTGGTTTCTGCTTTACAAGCAAAAGCTTAAAGGAAACAAGTATGCAGTGAAGAATTTCAAGCTGAAGGTTTGTTTGTTGAGAGAGGGAAGAATGGTTACAAGAAGTATAAGTCTAAGAACCAGTCAAAGAAGAATGGAAGTGATGGGTGTTATTATTGTCATAAGCCTGATCACTTTAAGATTGATTGTCCCAAGCTAAAGGGAAAGGATGATAAGTATAAGAAATCAGAGACAATTAAGGTTGTTGCTTCAGTGGCAGAAGGAAGTGATAATTCTGATGAGCCAATGTGTGGCTTTGATCAGGAGGTGCTAGTTGTTACATCAAAGAGTTATCTCAATGATGGTTGGATTTTTGATTCTGGAGCTTCGTATCACATGTGTTCCACAAAGGAATGTTTCACAACTTAGAGAGAGGTGAATGTTGGTACTGTTATGATGGGTAATTCAAATACCTGCAGAACAGTTGGGGTTGGTACAATTCAGGTTCTTTCGAATGGTGTGACTACTACACTTTCAGAGGTTAGACATGTGCCTGATTTAAGGAGGAATATGATTTCGTTGGGTGTACTTGAATCTCTTGGATACAAGTATGTTGTTGAGTATGGTTTCCTAAAAGTATACCATGATGGCAGTTTAAAGTCAACACGGTTATGGCATATGTGACTCGGGCATATGAGTGAGAAAGGCATGTTGGTGTTGAGTAGTAAAGGCTTGCTAGGCAGTGAGAAGACTTGCAAGATTGATTTATGTGAGCATTGTATATTTGGGAAACAATGCAGAAGTAGTTTTGGTACCTCTGTGCACCACACACAAGGTATGTTGGATTACATCCACTCGGATGTTTGTGGTCCTTCTCGTACAACTTCTAAGGGAGGGAATAGGTGGTTTGTGACCTTTATAGATGACTTCTCACGGGGAGTTTGGCTTTACACCATGAAGCATAAGAATGAAGTCACTGAGTTGTTTAAGAAGTGGAAGACCATGGTAGAGAAACAAATTGGTCGTGTGGTTAAGAAGATACGTTTTGATCATTGAGGAGAATACACTGGAGATCCATTAAAGGAGTTTTGTGAAGAACAATATATCATTAGGCACTTCATAGTTAAAGGTACACCACAACAGAATGGAGTAGCAGAGCGAATGAATCGCACACTACTTGAGAGAGCACGGTGCATGTTGTCAAACGCAGGTTTGAACAAAGTTTGGTGGGCTGAAGCAGTTACGACGACGTGTTATTTAGTGAATAGATCACCTTCAACAGATATTCAATGCAAGACACCGTTGGAGGTATGGACGGGTAATCTTGTCAACTACTCTAATCTGAGAGTGTTTGGTTGTCCATCTTATTTTCATGTAAAAGAAGATAAACTGGGTGTTAAAGTTCAGAAAGCAATCTTCATAGGATATCTAGAGGGAATTAAAGGATATCAACTTTGGTGCCCAGAATTGAACAAATTCATTATTAGTCGGGATGTGTCCTTCAATGAGAGAGCTATGCTTGATTCAAAGAAGTTCACAGGTTGGGGTTCTCAAATTGAAGTTGAGAATGAGAATAAAGTTGAAGATGATTCAATGAAAGTAGAACAAAGAGTTCTTAGTTCATCTACTACTGAAACAGAAGAATATATAACAAGAGGAAACTCAGGTAGAAGATGAAGTTGAGGTGGAGGTTCCTAATGAGGAACCAGTTCAGCAAAAATTTCATAGTGTTCCATCATTAGTCTCTCAAAGGGAGAAGGGTATTATCAAAGTACCTAAATGTTATGGCAATGAAGATGGTGTCTCTCACGCAATGTCTGTTTTTGAGGATGAGCCATTTACTTTCAAAGAAGCCATGAGCAATGCTCATACCAGTAAATGAAAGACAGCCATGGATGAAGAGATGGAGTCTCTTTATAAGAATTATACTTGGGAGATTGTGGAGTTGCCTAAGGGTCCTAAGAAGATAGGGTGCAAGTGGGTATATACTGTGAAAGATGGAGTTCTGAATACTGAGGGTATTGTCGATGGTGTACGATACAGAGCAAGGTAAGTAGCTAAGGGATATGCACAAGGGAAGGTGTAGATTATAATGAAGTTTTTTCTCCGGTTGTTAAGCGCACCTCTATCCGGATCATGTTAGCAGTTGTGGCGCAGTTTGATTTAGAGCTTGAGCAATTAGATTTCAAGACTGCCTTCTTGCATGGTAATTTAGAGGAAGACATATATATGTCTCAGCCCATAGGTTATGAAGTTGCCGGTAAAGAAGATTAAGTATGTCGACTTATGAAGTCATTGTATGGTTTGAAGCAATCACCACGACAATGGTATAAGAAGTTTGATATGTTCATGATGCATCAAGAATATACACGCAATGAACATGATCAGTGTGTGTATTTAAGAAGTTTCGAAGTGGAACTTTTGTGTATCTTCTACTCTATGTGGATGACATGCTTATAGCTACAAATTGCAAGTCATAAATTGAAGTGTTGAAGAAACAATTGTGTTTAGAGTTTGAGATGAAGGATCTTGGGTCAGCTAAGAAGATATTGGGGATGGAAACCAGTCGAGATAGGAAGAAGAATAGACTATGTCTTACACAAAAAGCCTATCTTGAGAAGGTTGTTCATCTTTTTGATATGCAAAACTCAAAAGCAGTGAGTGTGCCATTACCACCTACAGTCAAGTTATCTAACTTGTTATGTCCTACTACTATTGAAGAGAAGGAGTTCATGGAAAAGATCCCTTATGCTGAGGCTGTGGGTTCTTTGATGCATGTTATGGTATATAGCTCAGGCAGTGGGTTTAGTGAGTAGGCATATGGCCAATCCTGGAAGAGCACATTGGTTTGCAGTTAAGGGAATATTGAAATATCTCGATGTTGGTTTAGTGTTTGAGAATAAGCAAATCTTAAAGCTTTGTGGTTTTGTTGATTCAGATTATGCTGGTGATAGTGATAAGTGTCGTTCAACTACTGGGTATTGTTTTATCCTATGTTGAGGGCCTATCAGTTGGAGGTATATGTTACAATCAATAGTAGCTTTGTTTACCACAGAGGCAGAGTACATTGCAGTGGCAGAGGCTGTTAATGAAGCATTATGGCTTCGTTGTTTGGTTATAGACTTTGGGTTAGCACAAGGGAGTGTGGCTATAAAATGTGACAGTATAAGAGTGCAATACATCTTGCAAAGAATCAAGTCTATCATGCACGTACCAAGCATATTAAAGTCCGTTATCATAAAGTCAGAGAGGTGATTGATGATGGAGAAGTTAGTCTGTTGAAGATAGGCACTGAACACAATCCTGCAGACATGTTGACGAAGTTTGTTCCAAAGATCAAGTTTGAGAAGTGCCTCAGCTTGATCAATAGTATTTATTGTTAAGGCTTAAGGGCATTTTGAAGCTACGGTTAATTTGTTCTGGGGATCAGCTCAGTTGGGAGAAACATCGACAAGGTGGAGAACTGTTAGAGTTGTCGAAGTTTCTAGAGTATTCTTGGCTAAGTATTTTGTGTCAGCAAGCTTCCTAGTATAGCTAGGAGTATAAGTTGTACAAGGAGTTGTAACTTAGGAAACCAAGAATGCGATATCCTTGTAAGTACCACCACCTCTATACCTTTCTAACCAAGTCATGTAAGCCTATATATAGGCATCGATGTTAAGCTTGTGAAATATATTGTGAGGGATAGAGCTTCTGGTGTTACAGAGAGAGTTAGCCGTTGGTGTCTCTTATAATTGGTTTTATCAAGAAGAGTTAATCGTAGCTATTTGTGGAGTAAGTACTCTGAACCACGTCATATCCTTGTGTTCTTGCTTTACGTATTCTTCTTTGTGTGTTACATCTTTATCTTTAGTTCTACGTGATCCAGATGACAAGTTCTTGGTGTAATTACTGTTGTAATCCTAACAATATATTGGTCATTTTTTTCTCGGTTAAGTCTTAGCCAGATTTTCTGATGAAAATCAAGGTACAGCAAAAGAGAGCAGAGGGGATTAGTGGAAAACAAACAAAAAGACTACATTATGGAATAAGCAATGCAATTCCATTTACGATAGAAACATGCCTCTATAGGCTACAAAACACCACAGAAACATCCTAATTAGACTCCACTAACAAGTGAACGTCGACATGACTAACTCTTAATAACCAGGACATTCAGCCCATGACTAACTTCATGTTACACCATCTTAATTACTAGGACTACTTAGTCATGTATGCTAACAACTAACTGATTATTCATACAACTCTTAACAAAGTTCTAACTGTTAATAACATATCAACACGACATTAAAACACGGTAGTCCTATGACCTTTGATTATCGTTTGAGTCTAAATCAAACTCCAACACTTCCCAATTCTAAAAAAAAAAATGGCACACCATAATGCTTGCTCTTACCCCTTTACCGAGCTCTTTTATTATACTTTTCATTATTGGTCGAAATTTTAAAATACATTTTTTTTTCGAAATAGAAAGGATATGTTGAAAGCGAAAAAAAAAAAGTACTTACAGAGTATATACAAAATGGTCGCAAGACCCCAATCAAATCAAATAAAAATTACAAAGCAACTATATTTTCCTATTGAAACAAGGCTTGTGTAATCGAGTAAGCGTTGAAGATATCCATCTGCGATCCGAAGACATAAGTCAAGCTTCACTGCCCCCAATCATATTATCCATTATTTTAGCCTTCTCTCCCTGAACAACTGAATTCATGGCCTTCCGCAGTTATCATATTATGGCGTAAGGAATCAAAGACCAAATTGTATAGATCTTTGCACTAAACTTTGTAATTCTCTAGCTTCGCAAATGCTCATCCAACGTCTCTGCCGTCACCCATTTAATCTTTCATACTGCAATGATGTGTAATTCCACAAGTCTCTCGCCCATTCAAAATAGAAAAAAAAATGACCAGGTGTCTCGATCTCTTTATTACACAACGAACACAAATTTGTCGTCAAAGCCAATCCTATTTGTTGTAACATACGTCGCATGGGTAAAGAATGATTTGTTATAGCCCAGATTATGAATAAAACCTTTGGAGAAACAAGCTTACCTCCAAATAACTTCAAGTGGGTGCATTTCTCATCCTCCTCCATCAATTTCTCATAAATAAAAATTGGCGTGATGTCACCAACCAGTATCTTCATAATCCGTTTGCAACTCGACCTAGCTATTATCATGCTTTAGCTCCATTAAATCTATATGTTCAGCAGGATTTAGAGATCTTTTAAAAAATGAATTGACCTTGTGTATCACATATCTCTGCCACAACATCTTGCCTATGAAAACTTAGTTTGTATATGTAGGGCATAAAACCATCAAACCACGTGTCACCATTCCAGGGAAGGAGCACCATAAGAGAAGAAGAAGTTGGAAGCACTGAATAACTCAAAAGAGTAATCACCCAGAGAGCACTACGAGAAGAAGAGCACATCGAAGATAAACATAACATCGAAGAAAGGGATATAATCGAAGGTACAGATACCTCGTGCAAGGGATCGAAGGACTACCAGATAAGGGTTTCCTCGATGGTCTTTCGAGGAGCACTGACTTACTCGACAACTTCTGACACACCCACGATTAAGTATTTGTCTTATTAGATGTAATCCACTAGTGATTCGATCTATAAATGGAGAGCTCGGGCTCAGTTATAAGGGGTTGGATTTTTTGATAAGCTTTGGGACTTTTAAGAGAGACTAGGTTAGTAATTGATCTCCTCATGTCTTTGAGCACAATATCCTTGTAGAATTAGCCAGAGAAATACTTTACATTAATGAATACTCGGATTATTACTTTAATTACTCTTATTAGCATTTGAATCTTCATCGAAGTAGTTAATCATATAAACTCGATATCTTGTTTTGCTCCAAATCAGCTCTATAAACCCATTATTAACGTAATCTTCTGATGGTTGTTGGGTGTAAGATTTCTTAGCACATTTCATACCGACACAGTTTGGCGCTAGAAACAGGGACTGATTAAAATGACTTAGGTTTGCCTATGCTTTGATGGTTTCAAAGTTTTCATATTTTTTTTCTTCTTAGGGTTTTCAAGTTTTCATTTAATTTTCCATTTTTTGCTAAATTAAGCTCCACCATCTTAAGTATCTAAAGATTTTAGAATGCTTAAGAGTTTCGAGCAAATCATCACAGTGATAGATCAATGTTTTTCAAAGAATTCAAGCTTTGAAACATAAAGATCTAATCAAGATTTTCAAAAAGTTTTCATGATAAAGAAGAATGCAAGAGTACTTCTCAAAATCTTGAAGAAACGGTAGTCCTCGATTTCCATTTCACCTTAAATTCCAGAAATGCCCTTAGGACTCTCTATATAATTGTTTTACTAAACCCACTTGGGGTTGTTTTAGGGTTTTCCAATCATAAGTCATATCAGGAAAGTAATAGTCACTTTTGGATCCATCGTCCCCTTTTTTAGAAAAGTTTAGAAAAACTGGATTTCCTAGAACCTCCATTTTTGGAAGGTAGATCTGGGCAAATTAGGGTTGTAAGGAAAAAAAGACACAAAAGTTTTAACGTCAGCAATTGTAGAAATACCATTGGATCATACACATAAAATCCCCTAAAATCTCGCATATCAGATTCTATTATAATTACTAGTACGCTTGACAGACCAATAGTACACTGAGGTAGCCGCCCTGGACCTCACGGGTTTGTTACTTTTTGCAGGGCCTTATCATCATGGCATCGAAGTCTAACCCGACACCGAGGCAAGGAGTAGGTTCATCGAGGCAAGGAGTAGGCTCATCAAGGCCAGTCACAAGGCAGTCAGTTAGTAAAGGGGTCTCGCCAGAAGTAGCAGCAAGTACAGTTCAGCACAGAGAGCACGTAAACGAGGATGAAGTACTCATCGAGGATCTAGGACCAGATGGAGAAGGTTTCCCAGAGCAGCAAAATCATGAAGGTGAAGAAGCAAAATAGGGAAAATATGAAGATAATGAAGATGTAGTACAAATACAGCAGCCCACCGAGGAAGAAACCCTAAGAGATGCACAATTCAGGAAACTCATGAATAGGAACAAAAGACTTAAGATGAAACTAATCGAAGCAAATAAGAAAGTTGTTGAAAAGTCAGCGTCTAATTACAAAAGAAACAGTCAAGGCTACTCCCATCCACATGAAAACTCACAATCAATATGTCATTCCATATCGAGAAACAATACCCAGGTACACAGACACTCAAACGAGCATAGGGGGGAAACATCGAGCCATCGTATCGGACCTAGCATTCGATCAAGGGGAAATAACATACATCTGGTATACGAGAATGAACATGCACGAAAGGATGCCGAAGCAACTGCATTGCAAAAAATTATGATGGACAAGATCAAGGAAATGCGAGCAGAGCTCCTCGATAGCCGGGTACAACCGCCTGCAAACGTTAAGCAAGCCTATCCAGTTATATGCACTATGCCAGTCTTTAACTGTGTCTTCGACGGAAGTGCAGATGCAACTCATCACATAAGAATGTACCAAAGATTATTCCTAGCATGGGCTGGCAAGGATGGGGTGCTCTGCAAATATTTCTCATCGAGTTTGAAAGGAGCGGCCCTAGCTTGGCATGATAGCCTACCAGTATGTTCAATTTCATCCTTCGATGACCTGTCCAAGGTCTTCTTGCTCCATTTCCTCTACAACAATTCATCGAAACCAGGAGTGGAGAAATGTTTAGCATTAGGGTAAGACCCAAGAAGTCCACCAAAAACTTGACAGAAAGATGGAACGCGCAATGCGTGGAGGTTGGAAACGGAGCCACGAAAAAGGATAAAGTTCGAGCTTACCTAAATGCACTTGATAAAGATCATCCTCTGTACGATAAGTTATTCTCGAAGATTGTCGAAACACTACAAGAGCTTCGAAAATACCAAAAAGAGCTAATTGCGCTAGAAGAAATCAAAGAAAAGGCAGCCCAAGGAAAGGACAACATCTTGAAACAAGTGCATTCGATCAACAACTAATCCTTGGAAGAGCGAGATGAAGTTAAGAGGCTCGTGGAACCTCTCAATAAAGTACTGTTCGGAACAAGGCAAGATCAATCTGTGAACAATCAAGTGGGGACTCCTCTAAAAGAGAAAGACAAGATGACGATGGACGATATGAAAGCGAATGAAAGTTTGGTGATGGCAGGTATAGCGATAACAGAAGATACAATGACAACAAGATTAAAGATCTCGAAGAGGATACGAGGGAGGGTTTCAAAGCAAGAAGTTTGGGGTACCGAGGTCAGGATTCCCTCCTTTCCAAGACAGAAAGCTCCTGAAACTCAGTGTACCTCTCGAGGTTGCCTTAAGGTGCATCGAGCAATCCGAATCAGCAAGTGAAATTCGATATCCAAGAAGTAGGGGAAATCAGTCGCCGCATACAAGAAACTCTAGGAATTTCTGTCACTTTCACAAGTTTTATGGGCATTCTACCGCGAGAATGTGTCACAACACACGACCAGATTCACCATTTCATCTCGAAGGGAAAATTCGATCATCTCTTGGGATTACCAAACCCACATCCAGAACAGCCGCAACCCCAAGTAGAAAAGAAACATGAGGCATACGTAATCACAATCGATCGAGATATTCCAAGGTTCAAAGACTGTAATTCGATAGTACATGCTGAGATCAGCGAATACAACTTCAAGATCAACATCACTGATAGAATCCACAAAAGGGACTTCGAAGAAAAAAAGATAATGATCGTAGCTATAAGGAAACCCCTCGAAGAATGGAAGAAAAAAACAGTCTTCTTTTCTGTTGAGGATATCCCGAATGAAGGAAGGTCACACATTGATCCTTTGGTAATAACTCTGAACATCGAAAAAATTGTAATGCCAAGGATACTGGTGGACCCAGGAAGTTCTGTTGATATACACTTTGGCAAGACTCATTACCAACTATTCGGAAAGGATGCAGCGTTAGTACCTTCGACGTACAACGTCTTCGAATCTTCATCCTCAGACTCATCTTTTTTTTTTCCACTTTACGGCCTAGTTCCTCTTCAACAAGTCTAACAAAAACCTCCTGGGGAAGCAGCTCTTCATCACCTGGAAGCTCTACATCAGAGTCATCTGCACCCAAAGCTCCATAGCTGGCCGGCTCAACTCAGATAGCTCTAAAAAGAGCTCGACCATGCTTTCGACAGGCCTTGTTCGACAAAAGAGATTCGGTCAACTTCGATTTATAAAACAGTTCTTCCACAACATCACCAAATTTGATCTGAGGTTGAACAAGGCCGAGGGCATTGATGGTCATTCTTAAAATTTCTTAAGCCCTGAGGCGACGATCGCGCTCGGCGGCTAAATCTTGGGCTTTCTTCTCTACTTCTTCGAAGCGGCGGTTACGCTCGTTAATCAATTCTTGGGTACTTCTCTTTGCATATGCAAGACGACGCTTGCGCTCCTTAGCTAATTCTTGGGTAACTTTCCTCAAGTCATCTTCAAACTATAATTTCAGAGTCGACTCTGAAATCAATTGGGCAGCAGCTTCATCCCTTTCTGATACGACACCAACACCACATTCTCTTATTTCCTTATTTAAGCATTTAGTTTCTTTGTTTATGTAGTTGCTTTGAATACATTAGTCTATTTATAGAAGCCAGGCAGTTGCCTTAATTATAGTAGTCGTGATTAAGAAGTTAAGGTAGATATAAATACTACCATCGGTTAAGCTATGACGCATATAATCAATACAATTATTCTTCTCTTAAACCTGTCTTCTTTTACAATTCTCTACAATTCTGAGGTGGTTGATCTCCAATTCAAAAGATCAAAGCTTACATCATGTGTTTTTACTTGTTTCTGCACTATTATTAGTTCTGAACCCCAATATCTGGATCAGAGCAGGTTTAGGACATTCTCAAATTCAGCAATTTTTTTTTTCTATTCTCGTTCGCTTCCGCTATTCATCATGACAATTACGGAGGAAGTTAATAGGATGACCATTGTGATGAACACTTTGAATACAACGGTCACTAATTTTATGCAAGCTATTGCTGATACTCAAGAATCTCAGGACCAAGCTTTAGCAGCTGCACTGGATTCTTTGCTTACTAAGCTATAAAATTCCAATAACTCAAGTATGGCTAAGTTAATGGAAGTTCAAAAGAGGGACATGACTGCCCTAATGCAAGCAAACAAGCAAGACACTGCTTTGCTTGCTGATTCTATTGCCAAAAATATGGCAACACTTCTTTTGGCGCGTTTTCCTCTCAATACTCCTCCTCCTAGTTTCACTAGTTCTAATGGCATCAACGGTTCTACTAGCAGCAATGGTATCTTGGGTTCTGCAGAAAACCCCACATGTCTTCGTGCAACACCTATTAATTTAAAGTTCCCTATCTTTGAAGGTACAGATCCAGCAGGATGGATTTTTCAGGCAAATCAGTATTTCAGCTTACATAATGTAGCTGAAACACTCAAAATATCAATTGCTACTGCTCACTTTAAAGGTGAATCTAATGCTTGGTATAGATGGATTCAAGGTAAGATACCAGACACTACTTGGGTGTATTTTTGTTCTCTTATTCGTGATCGTTTTGCTGATAAAAAGTTTGCCAATCCACGTATGACTTTATCTAAAATATCTCAAAAAGGTACAATACGTGAACATGTTGCGGAATTTGAACCAATTTTAAACTTTGTTACTGATCTTCCTGAAGATCATATTATTGATCTCTTTATATGATCGTTAAAACCCAGAGATCCGATCTGTTATAGAAGTAATTGAACCTCAAACCTTATATATGGCTTTCAAAAAGGCTATTAAACAAGAAGAAGTTGTGCTTACATCTACTTTTATTTACAAAACTGTGGCTCGACCAAATTTCTTCAGGCAGGCACTTAATTCAAATGGTGCGCAGTTTAAGAGAAGTACTATTCCTCCAGGAGCTAAAAGATTATCATTGGATGAACAAAGAGATAGAAGAGACAGAGGATTATGTTTTAATTGCGATGAATTATATAAACCTGGTCACTTGTGTGCTAAACCAAGATTATTATTACTAGATATGGCTCCAGACAATACTGAGATTAACAATGAAGATATTGAAGAAGAAGATATGGATGTGGTTACAACCAATGAAGCTGGCATAGAACCTGACCTCTCACTACATTCTCTAATGGGATCTTCTTTTCCTAAAACTATGAGAATTACAAGACATATTAAAGGAGAACCTCTTACAGTTCTCATCGATTCAGGTTCTACTCATAGCTTCTTAAATCCAGCCATTGCTAAGAAACATGGTTTTTCTAGTCAGCCTAGTAGCACTGCTTTGAGTGTCATGGTGGGTAGTGGTAGCTTTCTGGAATCTCAGAGCTCTTGTGTAGATATCTCTCTTCAGTTACAAGATTATCAGTTATAACTACTGATTTCTTTCTCTTAACTGTTAGTGGATGCGATGCAGTTCTTGGTGTGTAGTGGTTACAAACTCTGGGTGCAATCACATGGATTTTAAAAACCTTCATATGAAATTTACTTCTGGTGGTATTGAGTATCTATTAGTTGGGAATACTTCAGCATCAGTTATGCTCTTGGATAATACTCCATTGCAACGATTACTGGATTGTGCACATCATGGTTTTCTATTTCAACTTGCTCCAACTGTGCAAACAACATCTTCTGACAAGGTACCAACTCAAATTTCTCAATTACTCTTACATTATTCAGATATATTTGGGTCACCAACATCTTTACCACCTACTAAATACCATGATAATCGAATACCTTTACTACCTAACACTGCTCCAGTAAATGTTCGACCATATAGATACCCACATTTTCAAAAAGAGGAAATTGAGAAAATTGTGTCTGAACTCAAACAAGCAGGGTTTATTCGTCAGAGCTCCAGTCCTTATTCTTCACCTGTGTTATTGGTTCGTAAGAAAGATAATAATTGGTGTATGTGCATTGATTATAGAGCACTTAACAAGGTTACTATGAAAGATAGATTCCCAATTCCAGTTGTGGATGAATTGATTGATGAGTTGCACGGTGCTAAAATTTTCTCAAAAATGGATATGCGATCTGGCTATCATCAAATAAGGTTGTATGATGCAGACATTCACAAAATAGCTTTTCGGACACATGATGGACATTATGAATTTTTAGTAATGCTCTTTGGATTGTCTAACGCACCTGCAACATTCCAGAGCTTGATGAATGATATATTTCGTTCATATCTTCAGAAATTTGTTTTGGTATTCTTCGACGACATATTGGTTTACAGTAAATCCTTGTCTGAGAATCTTCGACATCTAGAAATTGTGTTTGAGCTATTAAGAACACATAAGTTATTTCTTAAGAGCACTAAATGTGACTTTGCCATCTCTTCCATTGGATATCTTGGCCACATTGTCTCAGCTGACGGTGTTGTTGTGGAGGAAGATAAAATTTCTAGTATTCAGAATTGGCCTATTCCATCTACAGTTAAGGATCTTAGGGGTTTCTTAGGATTGGCAGGGTATTATCGCAAGTTTGTGAGAGATTATGGCAAGATAAGTGCTCGATTGACTAAGTTATTAAAACAAGATGCTTTTAAGTGGAGTAATGAAGCTACTGATGCATTTAATCAACTCAAATTAGCTCTAACAAGCAATCCTGTTTTGGCATTACCAGACTTTACAAAAGAGTTTTGTTTGGAGTGTGATGCTTCAGGTAATGGATTGGGAACAGTTTTGATGCAATCTAACAAACCTGTTGCATATTTCAGTAAACCACTATCAGGTAAGAATCTGAATCTATCTGTGTATGATAAGGAGATGCTTGCTATTATTTCTGCAGTGCACAAATGGAGACCTTATTTGCTTGGTAGGCACTTTAAAATCTACACAGATCACAGAAGCCTTAAATATTTTCTTGAGCAAAGGTTGTCCTCTATAGAACAACAAAAATAGTTGTCCAAATTGTTGGGTTATGACTATGAAATCATCTATAAATGTGGAACTGCAAATATAGATGCAGATGCTTTATCAAGATTAGCTAGTCCTCAACTATTGGCAATTACTACTCCTATATTTTCTGGAGTCAATGAAATTATCCAGGAATGCCATACAGGTGCAGAATTGGGTGTTCTTATACAGCACTTATGTCAAGATCAAAGCTACAAACGTAATTACTCATATGTTGATGGAGTTCTACGTTATAAGGGTCGAATTGTGGTAGTACTTACTTCTGACTGGTGCAACAAATTACTTCTTGAGTTTCATTGAACACCATTGGGTGGCCACTTTGGTTATTTAAGAACTCATAAACGTCTACAGCAGAATTTTTATTGGAAAGGTATGAAAACTGCAATTAAGGAATTCATTAAGCATTGTGACATTTTCCAACGTAATACGTATGAAGCAGTGGCTCCTCCTGGACTTCTATAACCATTGCTTATTCCTACTGGTGTGTGGATCGATTTTAATGGATTTTATTGACGGATTTCCACTATCTAACAGGAAGAGCTCAATATTAGTAGTTGTGGATCGATTTTCTAAATATGCTCACTTCATTACATTGTCACACCCTTATTCTGCTAGCACTATTGCTGATGTTTTTGTGCGTGAGCTTGTACGTCTTCATGGAATGCCTAAGACTATAACTAGTGATCGAGATCCAATATTTATGTGCAATTTTTGGGAGGCATTCTACTCTCTACAAGACACTCAACTTTATCGCAGCACGGCAAGCCATCCTCAAACAGATGGTCAAACAGAGGTAACAAACAGAACTTTAGAATGTTACTTGCATTGTTTTGCTGGAATTAAGCAAACTGAATGGTTGAAATGGCTGCCATGGGATGAGTGGTGGTATAACACCAGTTATCATTCAGCCATTAAGATGACTCCTTATGAAGCTTTGTATAGTCGAGCTCCTCCAACAATCTCTACTTATTTTTCTGGTACTACTCTTGTACATGTTGTGGACGAGAAGTTAAAAGCTAGAGATCATACTCTGCAAATTTTGAAGTCTAATTTGCATGACACCCAAGCTCGCATGAAGACTTATGCTGATGCTCAGAGGACTGAACGTAGCTTTGATATTGATGATTGGGTCTTCCTTAGATTACAACCCTATCACCAATCTTCAGTTAGTAATCAATCTCACTCGAAATTATCTCCAAAATTTTATGGGCCTTTTCGTGTTCTGGAAAGAATTGGACCAGTTGCATATAAATTGGACTTACCAGCTGCAAGCCGAATACATCCAGTTTTTCATGTTTCACAGCTGAAACTGAAGCTTGGATCCTCTACTATTGTCAATGAACATCTATCTACTAAGAGCTTCGATAACCTTTGTTCATATCATAAGCCACATTCATATGCTTACGGCTCGCTTGTGAATATGTATTAAGAGCTAAGTTAGCTAGACGGAGTTTTTCCTTCTCTTCATCTAACTCCCCTTTTTTACACCGATAAAAAGAACTCAGCATCTACTAGGAAAAGCACACAAAGAAAAGAAAAAAGAGTCATACCTGCCAGTTTCACACACTCAACAGCAATACGAGTCTTCTCGGCAAGCGTCGAAGAAGTTTCCGTTCATAGTACTGTACATCACCTAATGTTGAAATGTAAGTCAACAAGCTCTATCTATGATGGTCACCCTGTGAAAGAAAGCTCAACATATTTAGCAACAACGGCGACTAGGAAAAGCAGCAGGGCAAAGAAGCCTAAATGCCCTTACCATTTGAAGCATAGCAAGATTCTCTTCCAAGGTAAAGAGAGGATTACGAGGATCGCAAACGTCTCCGAGGCAATCCCCACCAAGTACATCGGTAATCTTCTTGCAGAACTCTGGATCAATTGGACAGTGTGAAGGATCGAAAATATGCGCATTGAATCGAGAGGAAACCTCCTCAGCAAAATCGCAAGGATCATGATTCTCTCGAAGTACTCTTCTAAATTCTTTCTTCGTATACGGCTCGATGTGCTTTCCAGCAAAAGATGGAGCCCTCGGGAATTTCGAACTATTGGGACGATTAACAAGTATATTGTTCGGATACTTTGGGGAATCCACAACTTCTCCCCTTTGAGGTAATAAAAGATCAACGAGAGGTGTAGCTTTCTTCGAAGGAATATTGACTGGCACTACGACTAAGGCAGTAGCCGAATCAGGGGTGGTAGCAACGACTGAGGCACCCGAAACAGTGTTATCAGATTCAGGGGCTGACGCAGCAGACGTAGAAGCACTACCGCAAGCAGAGGCATGAACACTCGATACAACGTTACACGAAGAAGAAGCAGCAACAACCACCTTCTTGGAGGCATCGTCGGGTCAAAGCATCAAAAACCTTCGAAACTGGTTGCTCACCTCCTGGGGCAACCTTTAAGCTATCTCCCAAGAATTTAACATTTTCTTCGTTCCTACTCTTCAAGGTCACTTTGGTTAACTTTTCCTCGAACCTTTCTTGGGTTTAGTAAGATTATTCTTCTTCTTCACATAAAAGTGGTATTCCATCGAATCATCTTTAGCTTCGATAATTTTGCCCTGTAGAAAAAGATCCGTCTTTCTCAGGAAACAAACAGAGGCAAGTATTAATACTTCAGTTAACACATTTTAGTGAAGTGGTGTGTGTTACCTGATCCATAGTCTCTTCTCCCGTACGGGCACGTTTTGGATCCTTCGGAACGTCTTCGAGAACACCTTTCCTTTTTAACAATAGTCTGCGAGACAACCTTTATCCTTCTCAGAGAAATGAACCGTAAAAAGATGTTGAGTCGAGAACCGCTGGCCATCCTCGAAATCCTTTCGACGCAAGAAATGTCCTGAATCCTTCAAACCTCGAAGAACATGATCAACGAATAGTACGGTTCTGTGTACCAGCCTTCGTCGAGGGAATAATCTGGGAAACCAGGAATTATGTTCTTCACACCCTTCATAGGTTCAAAGTGAACTCCCCAAGGGGAAGCCTCGTTATCAAGTGTTAGGCAGGCTTTGAAGTGTCAATAAAAGTTTGAATCTGTAAAATAATACTTCGTTGTTGAACCTGCGACAGAATTGTCCTCCGAACAAGAAACCCATTTGTTGATTAACTGAATCGAACTACAAGTAAGCTGCATTACTCCCCGAGCTTCAGCCATCGAGCGGAGAATCTCGAGAACTATGGGATTGGCAGATCTATACAGTGGGGGAAGAAGCCCTACAAGAATCTGGTGAGTTGTAATCAACAACTTCTCTTCACCACATTTATATTCCTCGATCAGTTCGGGAGTCAGCCTACCGTCGGGAGAATGAACGGACTTTATTGCAAAAGAATTAGGTTTAAAACCTAAAGCATTCATCTTGGAGATAAGAGCGTCGATAGAAGGATAGGAAGTCATCTAAAAAGAGGAGAAGAATAACAAAAAGAAATATAGGAAAACCTGGCCGGAGCCGGAAGTTGCGGAGGCAGAAGGCTTGAAATTTCAGAGACAGTAAAAACAAAAAAATACCTACCTTTATGAACTATCAGACGAAATAAATGAAGGGGTACCTAAGATTTTCCAAAACAAGCTCGGATTCGAGACCAAAATCAAACTTTTGGAGAAGGAAGAAGACGGAGTAAAATAAAAAGGAGAATTTGAAAGGGCTAAAACTTTTTAGAGGGAGAAAATAAAACTTAAATAGGAGAGGAAACCGGCGCTGTAAATAAGAAGGTTAAAAGGTAGCTGAAATCTCGCGAACATGCAGAACGTGTCATGGAGACGTCACATCAGGCGAGCAGTGGGGCACGTGTTGCGGAAATGGATATCGAATGCGAATTTCCTTCCCCAGCATCTCTGATTCCTGGGAAAGGAAAGAGGCAAACTGTAGGGGCATAAAAGCATCGAGCCACGTGTCATCATTCCAGGGAAAGAGCACCATAAGATAAATAAGTTCGAAGCACTGAATAACTCGAAAGAGTAATCACCCAGAGAGCACTACGAGAAGAAGAGCACATCGAAGACAAACATAACAACAAAGAAAGGGATATAATCGAAGGTACAAATACCTCGTGCAAGGGATCAAAGGACTACCAGATAAGGGTTTCCTCGATGGTCTCTCGAGGAGCACCGACTTACTCAACAACTTCTGACACACCTACGATTGAGTATTTTGTCTTATTAGTTGTAATCCACTAGTGATTCGATCTATAATTAAAAGGAGAGATCGGGCTCAGTTGTAAGGGGTTGGAATTTTTTTTTATAAGCCTTGGGACTTTTGAGAGAGGTAGGTTAGTAATTGATCTCCTCATGTCTTTAAGCACAATATCCTTAGAATTAGCGAGAGAAATACTTTACATTAATGAATACTAAAATTACTACTTTAATTACTGTTATTATCATTTGAATCTTCATCGAAGTAGTGAATCATTTAAACTCGATATCTTGTTTTGCTCCAAATCAGCTCTATAAACCCATTGTTAACGTAATCTCCTGATGGTTGTTGGGTGTAAGATATCTTAACAGATTTTATGCCAACACAGTATAGCCTTGGTTACCTTAATCGA
The DNA here is from genome assembly GCA_023529015.1 of Papaver nudicaule. NCBI lineage: Eukaryota > Viridiplantae > Streptophyta > Magnoliopsida > Ranunculales > Papaveraceae > Papaver > Papaver nudicaule. The sequence continues at coordinate 3 of JAJJMA010157553.1, read as the reverse complement.
ACT
>JAJJMA010157520.1:383-14436 GCA_023529015.1 Papaver nudicaule | reverse complement strand
AGGGATATAAAGCTATGGTTCATTTGTTTTAACAGGTATCCAGAATTAAAGAAAGCCTGAACCATACTTACAGTATCAGCTCCAATTACATCCCACATCTGCTGGTAGAAACCTGGTGGATAACCATCAGGCCCTGGTGCAGTCCATGGTTGCATTTGCCACAGAACTCCCTTGATCTCCTCAGCTGTAGGAACTTTACTTAACATTTCATTTTCACAGTCAGTTATACAAGGAGTTATACAATCAAGAAAATCATTAGCACATGGAGGATTGGATGTACTACTAATTTTTGTGACATGCTCCTTAAGTTCAGTTGCTATGTCATCCCTATTATCAAGCCAAATACCCAATCTATTTTGAAGACTATCTATTTGTGTTCTCCTTTTTCTGAACTTCACCTTATCATGAAAGTATCTAGTATTCCTCTCATCAAATTTAATTGTGTTTTCTTTTGCCCTTTGCATGTAATAATCCTGCTGCACATCATACCAAAAAGTCAGTTTAGAGTTTAACTCATTAACCTTTTCAGAATTATTTGGTATGTTATTAGCATCAGCTAATTCCTCCTGTACCAGCCTAATTTGTGTTTGTATATTCCCAAAGACTTTTAGATTCCAGTCTTTGAGACTATACTTAACATTTTGTAAAGACTTAGTGAACCTGAAAGCATCAGAACCATTTTCACCAGTCCCCCAACTAGCAGTAATGATGTCTCTGCAACTAGCATTCATAAACCAACATCTATTAAATCTGTAGGGTTTTTTTGTATTACATTTATCCCTATCAGATATAAGTAATATAGGACAATGATCACTAGCAAATCCAATTAGATGATAGACAATACTGTTTGGAAACCTGTTTATCCAAAGTGTATTAGCTAAACCTCTATCTAGTCTTTGCAGAATGATTTGGGACTCTTGTCTTTTATTACACCAGGTGTATGGGTTACCTATGAATGGAATATCATGCAATTCAAGGGCATTAAGTTGACCATTAATTCTGTCTAGCTCATTTTGTGAAGGAACATTACCCCCTAACTTATCTTCTTTACAGGTAATAAAATTAAGGTCACCAATTACCAATCTAGAACCTGTGTGTTGACTAGCTAGTTGGGTTAAGTATCTCCACTGATTTCCTATCCCTTCATCTGTCAGAGCACCATACATACATATTAGTAATGTTTTATCATCTCTGGCATCAAAATTAACAAGGCTAACTATAAAATTGGGTAGATATTCTACTATGTCTAGTTTAATACCATCCTTCCATAGCATAAAAAGGCCACCTGATCTTCCTACAGGATTAGAAAAACAATAATTTGGGTAATTATACTGCCTACAATACAGGATCATCTTCTTTTCCTGATTTTTAGTCTCAGCTAAAAAAACTATGTCAGGGTCATTTGACCTTATCAAGTCCCTTAGATGATACCTGGTATTCTTATTTCCAAACCCTTGCACATTCCATGCTAGAACCTTCATGACTACAGAATTTATAGCAAGCCTACTAGTGATAAATTGTGTACCTGCAGACCTTACAGAATCTTTAATTACACTTTTAAGCAGACAATTTTTTATGGTGGCTAAAATCCAACACAGACAAACTTTTCTAATCAAACAAACCAGAAAAAATAACATGCAATTTTCAAAGATTACTATATTTAGAGAGTTAAAAAAACTAATGGATAGAAATATTACCAAAGCAGTAGAGCCCCTTTGATTCCTTTGATAGATTAATCCTCCAGCAGCTCTCTCTGAGTTAGAACCTTTGTGGTTCGCAGTTTCTGACCTCGCATGTAAGTCTTTCAAATCTCTTTCATCTCCCATATTCACATCACCATCCTCCACTTGCACCTCCGGTTCAGCAGAGCTAGTCTGAAAAGCAGGATTACTGTGTGTAACCATTTGATTAGTTACTTGACTTCCAGAGCTGCTATTCTCTCCTCCACTTCTATTCCTCTTATTTCTTCTGCCATTTCCTTCTGTTTCTTCTTCAGAATTTTTAGGGATTTCATTTCTAGCCTCTTCGATGATGTACTCCTCTTCTGCTATATCCCCACCCAACACTTCACTATAGGCAGCCATAAAGTCTCTGCCTTCTTCAGTATTGACTTTCCAGTCCTCAAATTCCTCAGCTGTCATTGCCTCCACCTTAAGCTCTTGTGCAATCAATGGGCACAACCTTTCATTGTGATCAATGATGAAGCATTCCTTACAGATGTTGTATGGTTGCTTATCAAAATGGTATCGAATCCAGACTCTCTGCTTTTTTGATGTGTTGATCCATCCACCTCTTTTCAAAGGTTCAGTTAATGGCACCTCCACAAAGACTGTAGTAAGATGATTTCCCCTCTGCAGTCTTCTTCTCATTATAATCCTCTTCCCAATAACCTTGCAAACTTCGGTCACCAGCTTCTCTGTTGGTAAGATGTTATCCCAACCTCGCAGTTCCACACACCAGATTTGGTGTGTGAACTTATACTTCTCCAGTTCCTTGTCAGCATCATATTTTTGCAAGGCTAACAAGTAACCTTGTACCGTCCATGGCGTTTTCCTCAACACCTCAGCTATTGCTCCTTCACTTTGAAACTTGAAAATATAATACTCGCCCCTCTTTCTGACTTCTACTCTTTGATGCATCCTCCATATGTAGTTAACTTCCTCCACCACTTGACCAAAGGTAACACTAGCCGGTGCAAAAAGTTTTCCTAGCAGACTTATTGACCATTCATTGGCCGCTTCATCAAGAGTTTGTGCAGAGACAATAGATTGTCTCAAAGGCTTTGAAGTTGAACCCAGGGTAGTGTTTTTCATTCTGTCAGACAACAACTCTACTCTTTTGTTATGTTCTGCCATAGTGATACTGGTTTGTATTGAGAAAAGTGTTTGACGGCTAAGGCTTTCAGGGAATTGATTTTTCTTTTTAGGTTGAAGATGAAGAATGCTAGGTTTTTTATAGTGTAACAAGAGTATACCCGGATCAATTTTTTTCCGGATATATTGGCACATAGTATAATTACTTGCCGTATTTTGTTGTAGAATTTTTCTTCCGAGCTTAATTGTAGGATCTTGATTGACTCTTTTTGAATTTAAATTACCGCTCATTTCCTTCCTAGAATGGAGCCTGTGATTTCGGAGTTTCAGTTTTCCTCCTGCTTCGATTTTTTGAAAAAATCCTGCTACTGCCATCGCAATCTTGGACATGATGATGATGTGACACGGGAGATACCTTATTGATTTGAAAGACACTATACTGCGAGAAGATATTCACCACGACTTGGTGCACTTACAGTTAACTACGAACTTTCCACGACTGGAACAAGGTTGATTAAGCACGACTGCTTTCTAACTCAGACGAGATATGCTGATGAACATACCACGACTGGTAACCACGACTGGTAATCTACGTTTGGGACTCAACGGGGCTCCCTGCAAAGATCAGCTATCCATGTTAAGATAATGCATATTAATCTTCACAAAACAAAACAAAACTACAATGATGAGCACTAACTTGGTACGACTACAGCAAGTTTAGTGATCAAAAAAAACAGAATCAAAGCATGCGTGATGAACACTAACTTGGTACGACTACAACAAGATTAGTATTCAGAGTAAATCTGATTCATATGCTACAAAATTAAACAGTATAAAGCTTTGATGTTCAAAAAGTATCATTTAGTTATCAAAAAGTTTGAGAAATCTAATTAAAATATCATAGATTGCAGAAGTTTTCCAAAATTTTCAAAAGATGAAAAAAAATCGCCACTCCGAAAAAATCGCAGAAGAGAGAGTTTGATTGTAGTTATGTTAACATAGTTATTATATGGGTAGCCAAGCTATAACATACTCCCTCCGTTTCATTATTTTAGGCCGCTTGGACTTTGTCAAGAATTTAAGAAGATTAAGGGATTTCCATAGTCCCTACTATATTGCCAAAATTATAAAACCAAAAACTTATGGAGAGAATAAAATCAAATTGGTAACAACATTAAATAGGAAAGAGAAAATTATGAGAATAAAATTTTCGAAGGAAAATATAACCAAAAATATTTTTAGACATGTTTATGGAGTAAAAATTTTCTAAAAATGGATGAAGATAGTATTTTAGATTTTAGTTAGAGTGATATTTAAAATATTTTTATAATTATAAAAAAATATGGGTAACTTGAGAATTTATGGGGAAAATACGTTTATAAAAAAAAACTGGACACAATTTTGAAACAAACGAAAATAGAAATTAGGACGGAAATAATAAAACTGAGGGAGTAGTTATTATACGACTCATATCCGGATATAATTGGCTGCTATTTCAGGAATCTTCTCTGTGTAATTCATTAATTTCACTACAAATCTCCGTCTCCATAAAAAATCTTTTTTGTTTGATAAACGAAAATGGATTTATGAAGTCATAAAGTAGTACCGTATAGATCTCTTGCCTAATTGATTCTAAATGCAACTAAGACTAATCTAAATTTTCAACATATTAGTAATAAAATAAACCAACTTCGCTACCAACTAAGAACCCTCAATTCTAACAATAGTGCTCTACTAGAAATATCCTCACTTAGATAACTTCATTTCATCAGGAGCAATATGTAATCAATGACCCTCGAGGATTCTTTTACTTGCTAACCTCCCTAAACAATCATCAACTCCATTAGCTTCTCTATATTGATGATTGGACACAATAGTCCTGGTGGGTAGCACCTGTTACATTATATACAAGCACATATTCATGGAAATTCACAGTTCGAAGTACACAAGTATTAAAGAAAATCGCGGGGTTTGAATTAACACACTCCATATATAGGACATACATGTAATATATGTTTTTTTTTTTTGCAAAAAATACGCATAGTAATTGTATAATCCAACTGCACTTGGTGAGTAGCACATGTTGATTCATATGCAAGTAATATATTCACTGAAATTTACGGCTTTAGATATATACACACATATTATAATTTAAAGAATTCACCGGCTTAATTACATTTAATGTGTATATTCACGGGCTTAACTACACTCGATGCATAAGGAATTCACTTACACATAATGTGTATATTTTGGATTTAACAAGTAAGATAGCACGGTACAAAAATATTACTAAAAGCAGAAATATATTCTATATATTCCACTTCAAATAATAATCATTCATAAACTACAATATTCTGGTGAGAAAAAACGAGCATTATTTAGCGAGAAAAAGGTAACCACAGACAAGAGGGAGATCACGAAAAAAGCTATATTAGAAAAACCTTTGAAATAGGTATATGAAAGGGTGTTATAATTTTTTTGCTATTGATGTTTTTACATATGGATTATATAGCCAACTATTTTTATATTTTGACAGATTTCTAATTTTATAAACATTATAGGTTTTTTATGAAATTAATTGTAAGACGTGTCATCTAATAATAACAAAGCAACACAAACAAACCCGTGCGTAGCACGGGTGATAAACTAGTTTTTGATAAAAACATAGTCATTTTAGTACATCGGTCAATGATTTGGGGACAATTTTAACTATTTTCCATTGGCAAATGGGGAAATAACAAGATAGGGATTAGGGAGGTTTAAAAAGTAAAAAATTCACGGCGGTTTTTCCAAACAACTTAGCGTTCACAACAAGAACAAATCTTTCTTGGTTTTTACTTCACTTACTCCAAACTCGGATCCCAATCTCCCATCTCTCCCCTCTTCTCTTCATCTAGTCTTCTACTGAACTCAAGCTGGTTCCAATACAAGTGAGGTAAATTTTATTTTTACTCAATTTTTATTGCTTTTTTTAGTCTGATTTTCCTTTTTTTTTTCCTGACATTTTCTTCTCCTTCGTCTTCTTTGTTCAAGGTCTTCCGTTATGATTAAAGAAGTACTGGTTTCTGAATAAGATTTGCACCATGGTATGCATGAAGTTGGGGTCAAAATCTGAATCTTTCCGTCGCCAAGGCCAAACCTGGTTAGTGCACATTTTCATTATTTTCAACCGTTTATTATCTGAACAGTGGGTTTTGGGTAATTGTGATTCATGGGTTATGATTAGTTTATGAAAACTGAGATGGGTTTATTTCGGTTTCCTCCATTACAATCTGAAATGTGCATAGAGTAGTTCAGAGAGTTTATGTGAATCTGTGTGTATGAATGTGGACTAGACTGGTAGAGTTTATGTGAATCTGTGTGTATGAATGTGGACTAGAATGGTAGATATAGTTTTACGGTTTTCATGGGTGCATCTCTGTTGAATCCTGGCTTGCCCAACGATGTCTAGAGGAACCATACCTTGTTGATCAACAACAACCCTATCACATGTTATGCTAAACCTCATTGTCTTGTACTGCATTGTGTTAGTGAGGGTTTTAGGTAACCCAGCTACCAGGACCGAGACTGTAAGCATGTGGGTGCAGAGGGTCACTGGTTTCCTACATGGATATCGGATACGATAGACGTTTTTGAATGAAATCAATTCTTGAAGCCGTGAATCATATGTGCAATTTTAATATATCGTGCTTGTTTAGTTTGTGTTTACAACTGAAATCCTCCATGGCTCACTCCTTGCAATCTTGTTCAATGTTAGGAACAGTAAATAAGTGAAATAAAAATTAAGTATCAACTTTCAAGTATTGGTCTATCATTTATTTGTTTAGTTAGAAGAGTGAAATATATCAAGCCACTAACTTGCTTTGGTAATCTATATTGGAAAACTAGAGTAAAACTTGTTTAAGATGATGCCTTTCAGTAGTACATGTTTTGCAGATTATTTGTGTTTCATAATAACTGAGCAAAGGAAACAGAATACGATCCTAAACTGATAATAGAAAAGACCAATAAAATGTGACGAGAAGCGGATTCTGTTTTTTTTTCTTTCTGTCTTATTAGATAGTGTGGTGTGGTGTGCGAATGGACCCTTACATAGTTTGGATAGACTTGGGGAGTTGTGGGATCTAGAGTTCAACTTTCATTTTGGTTTCTTTATAGATGCCGTTCGTTAAATCAAGTGAGTAATGGAAGTGCGAATGGACCCTTACATGGTTTGGATAAACTTGGGGAGTTGTGGGATCTAGAGTTAAACTATCAATTTGGTTTCTTTGTAGATGTCGTTCTTTAAATCAACTTTAAGTAGTGAGTAATGGAAGTGCGATTTACATTACACCCTAATTGCGCTTTTAAATTTGTTGTTACACTCAAATCCTCATTCCTCCAATCTTACTGCAATGCTTAAAAGATACATGTCTGAGATTTGTTGCCAAAGATTGAGTTATTAAGGACTGGTCCAATACCTTAGCGCCAGAAGACTGAAAAGTTTGTTTAGGATACTTAATTATATCAAAATATATAAAGGTACCAACTTCTACTTGATTTGCGAATCTATACCAGAAAATTCGAGTGGAACTTCTTGCTGAATTGCCATTTTTCTGTGTATATTTTTTAGTTCTTTCACTACTGATAAGTAAGAACAATGAAGCTAGAATACTGAGAGAGTGAAACTTATTTTGGAAACGTCTTTCTTTTGTGTATGTTTTTCAGTTATACTGCAACAGATGATTAAGATTTAAGAACTATGAAAAACAATATAACTGAGCACAGGAGAGAGAACATAAATGCAAAATGAGAAGAGAAAAGACTAATAAAATGTAGATTCAATAACGGAAGAAATGATGTCGTGTTTCTTATGGCGCTGACAGCTGACTTTCTTTAGACTGCATCCTAGTGAGTAATTGAACCAAAAGTTATATTCATGATGGGAAAGGCTGAATTGCCTGAATGAAGTTACATACCCTTAATTTTCTGATTAGTCTTTTCATTACTTGATTGATACTTCTTCTCCTATCGTCACTTCCAGCAAGGAGACAAGGATCTTAACTCAACTTTTGCAGGCCCGTTACATTGTGATGTGGCTTTATAGACATTCTCATTCATCCAGTAACCAGACAAACACAAAACAAGAGCATAACTCTTAGATTAGTTTGAATTAAATAATTTATGTTTTCTTTCCTTCGCAACTTACAGCATTTTCCTCTCTCCAGGCTTTGTGCAACCGGGCTTCCAAGTGATGTTATCATTGAAGTTGGTGATATGTCCTTTCATCTTCACAAGGTGTGTACTTCTTTTTCACAAAACTGACTTGTTTTAGACATACTACTGTTGTATGTCGATTTAGGTAGTGTACTTACTACAGAGGGTGCTTTGTTTGGTTTCTGGAGATTGTATCTTGTGTTGAGGACGAGGGTGACATTTTTCCTTTTGGTTTTCCTGCAGTTTCCTCTGCTCTCTAGAAGTGCTGTATTAGAGAGGTTAATTGAAGATCTCTCTGTTGAGGATGTCTCAAGTTGTGTATTGGAGCTACACGACATGCCTGGTGGAGCTCAAGCTTTTGAGCTGGTTGCTAAATTCTGTTATGGAGTTAAAATTGAACTTACTTCCCAGAATGTGGTCAGTCTTAGATGTGCCGCTGAGCATCTTCAGATGGACGAATCTTATGGAGAGGGAAACCTCATCAAACAGACAGAAAATTTCCTCAACGATGTCTTTGGCAATTGGGCTGACTCGCTCAAAGCTCTTGAAGCATGTGATGAGGTTCTCCCACATGCAGAAGAGGTCCATATCGTTTCAAGATGCATCAATTCCCTGTCAATGAAAGCTTGTGCAGACCCCAGTGCATTTGGTTGGCCCATTTCAGGAGGCAATAGCAGGGATGATCCACGCGGTGAGTTCATGTGGAATGGAATATGTACAGGACCTAACCCTCAGTATCTTGGTGAAGATTGGTGGTATGAAGACGTGTCTTTCCTTAGTTTACCTTTGTATAAGAGGTTCATCATGGCTATTGAATCAAAAGGGATGAAACAAGAGAGCATTGCTGGTTCCGTCATGTTCTATGGGAAGAGATATTTACCAGGACTTTGCCGGCATCCAAGCTTGAAGGAGCATTTGAGACATGCAAACCCTACCTCTTCTGCTAGAGCTCTATCAGAGGCTGATCAAAGGCTTCTTCTTGAAGAGATCGTCGAATTGTTACCAAATGAGAAGGGAGTCACGTCGACGAGATTTCTTCTCAGATTGCTCCGAATGGCGATGCTGTTACATGCAAGCCCGTCATGTAGAGAGAACTTGGAGAAAAGAGTGGGTACCCAGTTGGACCAAGCAACCTTGGATGACCTCCTCATACCAAACATGGGCTTTACAATGGAGACCCTTTATGATGTAGACTGTGTTCAGAGAATTCTTGATCACTTCATGACTGTGGACCAGACCGAAGCACTTTCTTATTCTCCTTGTATAATTGAAGAGGAATATGAGGAGGAGGATGAGGGTGTGATGGATGACGGGTTCCGACCACTAACCCCAGTTACAATGGTGGCCAAGTTAGTGGATGGGTACCTTGCAGAAGTTGCAACTGATTGTAACTTAAAACTCTTGAAATTTCAATCCCTTGCAGCTGGCATCCCAGATTATGCTAGGCAACTCGATGATGGCTTATACCGCGCCATTGATATATACCTCAAGGTAACACCAGACAACATCTTTGTTTTATGGTGTCCCATTAGATTCTCTCAATATCTTCCAGTCACATCTTATGTAGAACTTACGAAAACAAAAATGTATGCAACATAGTAGAGCAAAAAAGTAAAGTTGCTGCCTTTGATAGGAATTGAGTTTCATTTTGAAATTGAGTTTCCTGAAAGTCTATTTCTTTATTTCAGGCACATCCTTGGCTCGTCGATTCTGAAAAGGAGCAGCTTTGCAGACTAATGAACTGCCAGAAGCTCTCTTTGGAAGCTTGCACCCATGCAGCGCAAAATGAGAGGCTACCTCTCCGTGTAATCGTCCAAGTACTGTTTTTTGAACAACTTCGACTCCGCACATCTGTTGCTGGCTGTTTCTTTGTCTCCGATAATATTGAGAACTCGCACGTTCCAAATGAGAATCTCCCACTCTTCAGGAATAATGCAACCTCTCAGTCTAACCGTGCAAATTATCAAAAAGAAGACCAAATCATAGGCATCGATGACATGATGCATAGGGTAGCAGAGCTTGAGGAGGAGTGCTCCAACCTGAAACTAGAAATCGGAAAGATGGAGAAGACCAAAAGTAGTAGCTGGAACATTTTTTCGAAATTAGGGATAAAAAAATCACAGGCAAGCAATTCAAAAACCTCAAAACCGAACAGTTCCAATGCACCACTGAACACTTAAATGTGAACAAAATCATGGAAGCAGCGAGTAGACAGACTGAACCTTGTGAAAATATCAAAACTAACAAAAAATGCTTGATTCCTTTTAAAATCTTTTTGACGTTCCCCTTCTTCTTAGTAAGGTATATCTAGGTAGATGTGATTATTTAGTTAATCAAGTTTGTAACTTGTTATAGTGTTAGCTAGTCATTTGTTTCCTCCATTTTAGTCCTTCAAATATCTCGTCTTTGTATGTTCTCAGTTTTATGAAAAAACGTTGATTCTTTTTTTAAAATGGCTATTTTAGGGACCCCCATTCTGTTAGGGAGACTCCCCTAATGAGACAAAATAGGGGTGTCCAAAAGTTTTTTCCAAAACCCCTTATCCAACATATTTTCATAATGGCCAAACTATCCCTACATAATTAGTGCTAATCAATCAGATTAGTTAAATTAAATTTAGTTGTTAAACTTAATTAGTGTAATCATATAGTTTGATAAAAGAAAAAAAAATCGGATGGATTTTTGTAAGTTCCAGAACCAATTTTCGGCTCAATGTTAACCCAGAATCCAACCGAAAACATCATTTTCGATTTGGTTGTGTTCTTAATCCAACCGATAAATTCCGAATTTGGGGAAGTTCGAAATCGTCTGGATTTATGTGTTCAAATCCAGCCGATAGTGCTGTCATTAGCTGTTTCGGCTAGATGTTTTCAGACGAAAAATGTTGATTTTTTGAAAATCGTCTTGTTTTTCAAAATTTAACACTATTATCGGCTGGGTTGGTTGTGACACAATAGCTAACTTTATTATCGTCTGAATTGTGTCTATCCAACCTAACCGATAACTCCACAAATCTCTTCTCAACTTCAATATCGTCTAGATTTGTAAAAATTTAGCCTATTATCAGCTAGGTTGGTTGTGACACAAAGACAATCCAGACGATAATAATAGTCTAAATTATACATATCGTCTGGATTGTTTGCACATAACCTAACCGAGAACTACACCACTAATTACTAACTACAATATCGTCTGGATTAATGCACATGCAATCCAGACAATAATTCAACGAAGTAAACATAAAAACTGAACCCTAAGTTTTCCCATTCAATCAATCAATCGACGCATAAAAACTGAATCATACACAAAATTAAACAATGGATTTGTTGATTAATTATACCTGAGTCGCATCTTCGGATCTATTTTTGTCTCATCCTTAATTTAAAAGGGTAACTTAGACTTTCATAGCATTTTGACACCCCTTATAACCCACCCTAGGATAGTAATATTGTTTTGGGGTCTCTAAAAAAATAGGGGGGTCCCTAAAATAGCCATTTTTTTTAAAGGCTGATTCAAGGACCGGCTGATTTTCTAGGGAGACCGGATTTAATATCCCTATCCTAGAGTGTGTTATAAGGGGTGTCAAAAAACTATGAAAAGTCTAAGTTACCTTTTTAAGGATGAGACCAAAATGACCCTAAATCATTAAGAAAACCCTAAAACCTTAACCAAAATCTGAAAATCAGTTTCATTTTATTTTCAACGCCTCATTCTCTTCTTCATCGTCTCCCTCTTTCTCCCTCGGTCTCCCTAAATTTCATTTTCGTCTGGATTAAACCCTAGAAATCCAACCGAAATATTAAGTTTCCTGAATTTTCGTCTGGATTTGTTAAGTATTGCATGCATTGTTTCCAGACGAAAAATTGAATTTGCTAAATTGTGTCACAACCAACCTAGCCGAAAATAGTCTAAACTGTGAAAATTCCAGACAAAAAACAAAATTTTCGTCACAAAGTTGGTTTTCGTCTGGATGTTTCAAGAAAATCCAGACGATTTTTGGTTTCGGTTTGATTATCTAGGTCAAGTCCAGACGAAAATTTCTCTGGAACCAAATTTGCTTGCTAAAATCTGTGTAGTTTCGTCTGGATTTTCTAAGAAAATATCCAGACTATTTCTTTTATGTTTTGAGTTTTCGGTTTAAAAGTTTTGAAAAATCCAGACGAAATTTAGTTTCGGCTGGGTGTTGCATGCATAAAATCCAGACGAAATTTAATTGTGGTGGTGGCGGCACTGGTGTCGGTAGTGGTAGTGGTGGTGGTGGCGCTGGTGCCGGTAGTGGTGGTGGTGGCTGCGATTGGATAGTTTAACAACTAATCTTAGTTTAGCTAAACTAATCTGATTGATTAGTTATAATTAAGTAGGGGTAGTTTGGCAATTAAGAAAATATGTTGGATAAGGGATTTTGGAAAAAGCTTTTGAATAGCCCTATTTTATCTCATTACCCGGTCTCCCTAGTAAAACAGCCAGTCCCTAAATCAGCCTCTTTTTTTGCTATGCCACCATAACAACATTACTTGTTGGCTATGACACCCAACTACCAAGCAAAATTCACCCATGTAGAGCTTTCGTTCTTCTTTTTAAGGTATGCATTATGGTTGTGGAAGAAGCCCATGTGTTCACTATGGCTTTCATCATGGTTGCAACAAAAAACATGTCCGTGATGGCATACCCCACAGGATATCTTGCCTTCAAAAAGTCACTCATAAGGTTGACGTACCCCAAGTGACTAAACGAAATTTCATACATAAATTACGACCCACCCAGTGGCTCGTTGAAACCAGGGGAAAACAAAATGAGGAAATTGAAAAAAAGTCCCTCATTCTTTTGGGCCTTCACAATTATCCCTCAAGGGATAAATTTGAAGTCGTCGGTCTTCTAGAAGGAAACAAATATATTCTTAATACCGGGATTGCCCTCCTATATATATTTCGTTTAGATCTGAAATCACAGACAGAAGTAAACTTCGCCTCCGTCACTACCACCACTAAAATTCCCATTCCACCTCCGCTCCAGCGTCTCCTCTAATTCCGCCACCACCTCCAGAAATCCCACCACGAGTTTCAGCACCACTCTTATACTTCCACCAAATCCACCACCAGCAGCAGAAATTCCTTCTAAAACAATCGATTTAGTGATTAATCAATGAGAAACTAATTTCCAAAACCTAATCTCGTTCATAGAAACATTTTATTTATTTCGATTTAAAATGGATTTGGTTTGAAGAACCTAAAATCTTCATTGAAAACGAACGGATCGATAGATTCGATTTTAGTTTTCATTTTGTTTTGAGAGATTCAACAAAAACAACAGGTATGATTTGGTGAGTTTTTTTGTTTAATAACGCTGGTGTTGGTGGTTTTCGGAATTGGTGGTTTTATTTTGATTTTTAATTTTGATTTTCTGTTCATTGTGGTGGTTATAGGAATCTAATGATGGTGGTGGACCTGGATGTGAATCTGATGTTAATGGTGGCGGCGGCGGTGGCGGTGGTGTTCGTTAAAACCGAAATTTGAATCTATTGACGAAGTTGGTCGAAATCTGAATCTATTGATGTGGTTGTGGTGTTGTTGGTGGTGATGTTTTTGTTTGATATAAATTTGCTAATTTAACTTAATTTAGTTGATGGTGGTGGTGATGGGATTGTATTTGCAGGTAAATTTCATTTAACTTCTTTGTGCTGGTGGTTATATGATATTGGTAAGTGTTTGGATCCCTGTGAATGAAGATAGTTTGTCTTTGATTTTGTATGAATGATTAATGATAAATGTAGATGAACGATGTTTTTTTTTGGTTGGTTTTAATTGCTGGAATTGTATATATCATGAGAGTAGAACATATATCTACCGTATAATGGAGTATTTAGATGATCCAGGTAGTGAATTGTGCATGCCTTCTAAAGAGTTTAGAATGTAGGTTCTTGTGGTTGTTAGCCGCTTCTTTGAAAAATGGTTGACTGAAAACAAGCTACATGTCTAAAGTGTAAACAGTAATAGATTGGATGGTTTGATTACTTGATTGAGTTCTATATGTTTTGTTGGTGACAA
>JAJJMA010157474.1:0-18894 GCA_023529015.1 Papaver nudicaule | reverse complement strand
TGATGCCAATTGTAGTGATCTACACTACAACCGATAACCAGAATTCAACCACAGGCTCTACTCTGTAAGTTGAAGAACTTCTCAAAGAGAAAAACAATAGTATTCAATATATATTCCTGTGAACCTAGAACAACCTAATATATATAGAAGAACATTACTTGACTCTAAAGCATGTAATAGATAAGGAAAAACATAATATATCCTAAGATAACTAGACTGCCTAATTGGAGTCGCCACATAATAGGCAATAGGCTAACCACATCATGACCAGGGACATGACAATGTCACACATATCTTTCTTGCACATCCGAAACTGGTTCAACTGGCTCAGAGCTTCTACCCCGTTTTGATGATGGATTGTACCTACAAAACCAACAGGTATACCATGTCGTTGTTAAATATTATGGGTCATACTTCGGATAAGCAACGTTTTACCGTGGCTTGGTGTTTTATGGAACACGAAACAAATTTGGACTATATTTGGGCACTAGAACAAGTGAGATTGATTTACCGAGATAAAGAAACTCCAAGTATCATCATCACCGATAGAGATCTTGCTTTGATGAAAGCCTTTAAAGAAGTTTTCCCCGAAGCTCAAAATTTTCTTTGTACATGGCACATCCAAGAGAATGCCATGGCCAAAACGAAGAAACATTTCCAAAAACCAAAGGCTCCGAAAGGTTGTGAGCGTCCAGAGGAGGAATATAAGCGTAGAAGTAAATTGTCAAAAGATGAACTCAAGGAGGAGAAGCAAAAAGAAGATGAAAAATACAAAGAGGATGGGGAGAAATTTAAAGATTTTATGAAAGGGTGGGATGGCTTGGTTCATTCGATGACAATATAAGAGTATAATTCTAAGTATAAGAAATGGGTTGATGAGTGCCCCAAATATAAGAAAACGGTTGACTATTGCATAGATTCATGGTTACGAGAGCACCATCAAAAATTTGTGTATGCATGGACCTACAAATATAAGCACTTTAAAAACGAGGCTACAAGTATGGTGGAGGGAGCTCATGGTGGTTTGAAGAAAATCCTACAAGTGAGTAATAATGGGGTTGTCACCGTGAAACAGGTTATCCACGAGTACACCGTAAATGACATCCGTAAGATTGAGAAGCAAATGGAGAGAAGTAAGATTGAGTTTTTACTTACATATTGGGAAGATAGAGAATTTCTTAGAGGTATAACCTACTATGTGTCACATTGGGCAATAAGATGGATGATGGAGGAACTAGAATACTTTAAGAAGAACAAGAATAATCCTAGCGAGCAAGTTTGTAGATGTAGGACCATGGAGGCTATTGGTCTTCCATGCCGTCATCTTCTTGGTAAGTATCTTGCTATGGGGATAATTCTGATTGAGGTTATTCATCCATTTTGGAGGCATCTTTCATTTATTCCGATGCCTACGGATGCCAATGGTGAATCGTGGTTGGACACCGAACTACATTAACAAATAGTTGAGATATACCCCTCATTGAATCGGCCTCAAAGACAAATATTGAAGGATGAAATATTGCCATCCATTCGGCGACATTTGAAGCTGAGTAAAGAACCAATCAAGAAAAAAACCCCGGGTAGGCCAAGCACCGCAACTTCAATGGCTCAAGTAAGGAAAGAAACGAAACACGCAATGAGTTGTGTGAGAGACCCTACGCTTAATGTGCATGTCCAAGCCGAATACGATGCGGGAGAGAATCTGGTTGTTCTAAAGAAAAGGGGTCGCCCTAGCAAGGATATAACCGAATCAACTCAAGCAACAAAATGACAAGTAAAGCCAAAGGGTCCATTGCAAGTGAGTGTATGAAGTGCAAGCTCGCTTGTTGAGCCATTGGGTGTGTCGCAACAAAGCGAATGAAGCGGACCAACCAAGATAGAAAGGTACATGAAACAACTTCCTTTCATCATTAGAGGTTCGTTATATCCACGGACGACGTACCGGGGGATGGCCATTGTGGTTACCACGTTGCTTGTGAACAATTGGGATATTTTGATGAGGCGGATGCGGAAGGCATCACCCAAGTTGAATATGTAAGAAAGAGGATGGTCGCCCAATTACTAAAGGACAAGAACATGTATATTACCTTGATGCTTGAAGATGACAAGGTAGAATGTGAAAATAGATTTAAGAGATTAGTTTCTCGTGTAAAAGGGCGCAAGGGAGCTAAGACGGTTGGGCCTATGTATTGGATGAAAATGCCCGAATGTGGGCAACTTTTAGCGGACATATTCCTTTGTGTTGTGCATTTTTTCACTCCTGAATTTCCTGGCGGAAGTTGCTCATTTACCCCCTCGAAGGCAGTTTGCACACCAGAGCATTGGGATAGAAGAATTGTAATGGCATTTGTGGACAAAGGTCAATTTATCGGATTGAAGCTAATGAATGAATGTCCACTACCACCTGTTAACTTGCATAGTCCTACAGGGAACAACATGAAAAAACAGGGATACCGAGATATACCACCAATTTTTTTTCGTGAACTCTGTTGATTATACTACTTGAACGATCTCACAAATCAATATTCAAGTATTCACCTGGGTAATCTCAAAGGTTATATAATCAACAATTTAATTTATGCAGTACTTTTAATTATATAAATATAATGCGGAAGATAAAAGTAATGCACGACACAAGAAGTTTTGTTAATGAGGAAACTACAAACTTAGCAGAAAAACCCCGGGACCTCGTCCAGATGTGAACACCCTTAGTATGAACGGTATACAGACGCTATCCTACTCTCAGACTTCGGACTGGACTGTATCGAGACTGAATTCACCCTACAAGCAATTCAGCTACCAATGTGCTCCTATGTATCTTGGCTCCCGCAGTCTACGTACTTGATTCCCCCAGCTGACGTCCTTTATAGGCCTAGGAGTTGCTCCACTTCCCTTCGTGAAGACTAGCGCTACCCTGCCTCTAACAGGACGCCTAAAAGTATCCAAGTAATCAAACAAGAATACGATTGTGATTTCCTTTAGACTTAAAGTCAAGGTTAGTGGAAATCGATATGTTGAATAGGGCTTATTGATCTAGCCTAAACAACTTTACCTCCAAACGCAAGACGAACTTAGTATGAAACCTAGTTCGTGAATTTACGTTGGAAACATCTAGGGTTTACGATACAAGATCTACCTTACGAAGTTTCTATCAAATCTTGGTCGTGATAAGATTGAAAGTATTCAATCGACCCAAGATACAGGATGGAATTTTACTTCCGACCTGTGCTTCACGATCCTCAAGTGAAGTAATTCAATAGTCGTAGTCCAAAAGGACTTCGAGATGACGACCAACCTTTATGCAAGGATACACAGATGTGTAGAGGATTGAGATTGTATATTGCAGAAGATCATCTATTTATAGTGATCACCAAGGGAGGCTTTGCTTAAAGTTTAAGCAACCTTGAGTAGGGCTCAAGTAAGTTCCGGAACTAAGAAAGTCCATAACTTGATTACCCATTCTCAATCTTCTAAGAACTTTGGACTAAGCCAAAAGTTAAAGAAGACTCAACCTTGTTTGAAGGTTCACGACTTCTGATCCAATGCTTGTTTGGACATCGCTTTGCGACTTGTGGTCCAAATACTTTGTTTGAACATCGCTTGGATTAAGTTGTTGAATTTCATCGGCCAAGTAATGACGAGTCCGAGAACTAATCATGCCTAGACCGAAAACTTCAAGATATGAAAGTTGGAAGTTTTCGCATGGCTTATATGTACGTGTTCATAGAACAGTCAATAGAGTTCAGGAGAATTCAGGAGAATTCTTGAACTTGTATGTACGCGTTCATACAGACTTATCTCGTTCTCTGAAATGCCAAAAGCAACACATGTACGCGTTCATGAACGCGTTCACCGTTGGGGTCATTTCAAGAGACAACTCAACATACTCTACCTATACATATTATCACAAGTGTGACAAATGCAAAGACGAAAATCCTAGAATACCTTCGGATCATATAAACAACATCATAGACTATTGGTATGATAGAAATGGTAAATACGATACGGAAAGGAAAAACCTTTCTAACCTTCAGCGAGGACGTTATAATTTATCAAGTAGTAAGCTTAGGTCTTCGTCTTTATCAGTCTTCGTCTCGATTACCTAAAACTATCCTAGTCCGAGGTTGTAGAGTAAACTTATCAAGGATTGTGTTTTTGTCTCGTAAACTTGACAAATGACTTGAGATATCAACATCAGTGGGTTCAACCGAGCAATGCTCTAACACAACATTATCTCTAAAATGTGGGAGAACAAAGTATGAGTACGCGATGCAAGTTTGGAAGACTTGTGATTCCACCATGCGCAAGGTTGAGGTTGAGGAATAGTAGTATCTTTTTTCTAAAGAACTTATAATTTGCATATTGTAATGGTTGAACTACTAATAAGAAAGTTTGGATGACTTGTGATGACTCTTTGCGGAATGTATTTGAATCTTTCTTATTCTCTTAAAACAAAATGCTTAAGTGGAAAATCGTCATACTATGATGACGATTTTATGTGAAATCGTAATTGTTTACTAGTAAAGAACTATGACAATTTTAGTGATGCCACTTGAAAGTTTAAACAATAACAACTACAAGTTAAAAATCGTAATTGTTAAACGGGAAATACATATGACGATTTTCCGTAAAATCGTAATTGTTCAATAGGTAAAGAGTATGACGATTTTCAACTAAATCGTAATTGTTAATGGGTAAAACAAATAACGATTTTCCATGAAATCGTAATTGTTGAGAAGTGAAAAAGGATGACGATGCAGTATGCTCGTAGTTGTTCAAAAGGTATCAAGTTTCAAGTCGCCATTCAATACCCTAAAACAATTACGACTTCTTTCAGTAAGAGAAATTCGTCAATGTTTTGGTGAAGAAACAATTACGACTTTAGGCTGTTCAAAACCTACTCACTGGTCTAAATTCCAAAAAAAGCGTCAACGTTTTACTTAACAAACAATGATGATTTTGTAGAAAATCATCATTGAGTGCTTTATAACTGCTACGATTTCTCCAGGCATGTTGTTTCCCTGTCAGAGTCATCAACATTTTAACAGAAACACAATTACGATTTTCTGATTTAAGAACTTAAACGACATTCAACAACAAACCATTCAACCAACATTTAGACAACACCATTCAAACTAGTTTAAGTCTAAGCCAATTCCAAAGTGTTAACAACATACCAAAAGGAAATACTACCGAAAAGAAACATGAAACTCACTGTTTTGGGAAACACACAAAAAAGTGTTTTGAGAAACTAAGTTCAATCATCCCCTTCACTTCGACCTCGACCTCGTCCTCGACCACGGCCTTGGCCACGAAGAATTTTTGCCCATCCACCTTCCTGAGAGCCACCCGCCTCATCATCATTTTTTCTCTTTGGTGGGCAATCTAACGCGTTAAACAAGCGGGCCGCCTCTGGTACATCCAAGTGTTCCATGAGTTCAATTTGAGTCTTAAGTTCTTTGTTGGTTAAACCCTGTCCTTTCTCTGCCTTACAACACATGGGCTTCAGAAGCTTCTTCAAATTTTCTTTCTATTATCATCAAACATGATGACAAGTTAAGTGAGTGTGTAGGAGAAATTTTAAAAAGCACAAAAAAGAGTCAAAACTTAGTTTCCAAACTTGAAAAAAATTGTGAAGTGTGAAGTCGTCATACTAAGATTACGATTTTCCACAAAATCGTAATTGTTAGATGGGTAATTTGATGACGATTTCTAAACAAATCGTAATAGTTAGATACGTAAACAGGATGACGATTTTCAGAAAAATCGTAACTGTTGAGCAAGTAAATAGTCTGACGACTTTTGAGAAAACAAATCATAATTGTTTTACGCTTAGACACAGTTACGAATTTTGTAAACCCTATACAGTATAAAGTGAGAAATCGTAATTGTTTTTAGCCTAGCTACAATTCCGTCTAAAACCCTATATACTATTCAAGTGAAAAATCGTAAATGTTTTATGCCTAACAGTTACGATTTTTCTTCAGCCAAGAAAAGTCGTTTTCGTTCTCAACCTAAACAGTTACGACTTTTCTTCTGAAACTGAAAAACCGAAACAAAAATTGAAAGATTCAATGTATTTCTGGTGAACTTACCTTCTGATTCGACCCATTTCTTCCTCATGTTGATGGGTTTGCTGATTTGCTTCTTCCTATTCTTCAACAACAGCGGATTTCGACTTTGATTTTGAATTTTTAGGGTTTGACGGTTTTGAGGGTTTTGGGGGATTTGATGTTTCTTTTGATTGTAATCTCCTCCTGTAAACATGTTCAAGTTCTTTAGTTGAACGAACCATATTCTACGATGAAAAGATTTTCGAATCGCTGATTATCGACGATGATTCGAGAGAAAGTCGTCAATGGTTTTGAGAGTTTTTGAGAAGAACAAAGGGGTTTTTAGAGAAGTCGTTTGAGAGAGAGGATGAAAGTTGTAAATCTGATATTTAAGTTTTGATTAGAAATTAAATTAATAAAATTAGGTTTTTAATAATATTAATTTATGATAAATCTTTAGGGGTATCCCATATAAAAGGTTATGGGTTGGGTTTTTCTTACCATAATCCCCATTAAAACAACACAGTCCCCAAAAAACCAGGTTTTTTTACCCGGGATAAGGAATGCAAGTAAAAAAAAAAAAATTTTGTTGATACTATAGGGAATTGATCCCGAACCTCGGTGTGGGAGGCAGATGAGAAACCACTGGTCTATGACCAGGCTCTCAGGGAATGCAAGTAATTAACTTATCTCTTTTTATGAAGAGGTTTACATAGACAATCATTATAGATTTACCGAGGAAAATTCCAAGAAGAATTCTGTAAATCCTTGTTAGGCGAGTAGGTTAATTTTAGAGCTGGAAAATTAGCCTTCAAGTTGGTAACTTAGCCCTTGTGTTGGCGGATTACTAAATTACCCCATTGTGTAAGGACTAAGTTACCCTTTCCTTATAGTTTTTGTTACTACAATGCCATTCACTAATTAAATCCCTAATTTTATTTACCAAATCATTTTAAAAATTTATCTCTCTCTTCTACTTATCTCTATCTCTTCTTCTATTCCTCTACTTCATCTCTACAAAAAAAAAACATAAACCCTAAATTCCTTACAAACCCTAAATTCATAAACCTTAAATCAAAACTTCAAAAAAGTAATCAAAACATCTAACCACTTCATATGAATGGTTAGAAAAAGAAGTGTTCTTTGCGTACACAAAAAGGTGTTCGGCTCACAAATGTTGAGTTCTTTTTTAGCCGAACCTCTGTGTTTTTCTCTGAAACTGAATTGGAGAAGAACATTTCGGCTTAAATTGTTTTTGGAATTTTAAGCCGAACCATCGACTTTATCGACCATTAGTGTAATTCTTAGGTTCGGCTCAGATAAGTTTTTTGTCGCATGGGCGGAACCTGTCTCTTTATCGACTATTAATGTAATTTCTTAGTTCGGCTTATTTGATAAATTTAATCTTTGAGCCGAACCTACTGACCATTAGCCTTCAGTTTCAGTTTCATGGTTCGGCTCATAACTTAAAATTATCGAAAGAGGCGAACCCAGGTACAACAGGTTCGACTTTTAGAATTTACAGCGGAACTGTTCTTCATTTTCCAGGTTCGGCTCTTTCTTTTGTAAGCCGAACCTATTTCTGCGTTCGCGATTTTCTCAATGAATCTAGGTTTTTTCTAGTTTTAATGGATTGTATATCGATATTGCTCATCTGCTAGTAGATACACGAAATAAACTGGACCCAAAATCCAAGGTTTGGAGTTTGGTTGAAAATTTTCACCAAAAACCCTACATTTTCAAAAAAATTCACCATTTTTTTTCTTCTTCTTCCCCAAAACCAAAACATAAATCAAAAATCTGATTTTAATTAAGTTTAATTTAACCTAACCTAATCATTAACACTAATCATTTGTATTAATTCTAATCACATAATTAGACACTAATTAAATTGGGGGTAATTTTGCAATTAAAAAAGTATTTTTAATAAGGGATGGCCAAAATTGGGTTTGGGTGTTTCTATTTTGGACTATGTGTGAGGGCTAAGGTAATATTGGGATTTTGCTTGAGGGTTAAATTTCCGGCTCTATTTTGGACTATGTATTATGGACTTCTCCTGCAATTAATTTAGAACTATTGCTAAATTAGTTGTCAAATTTCAAATTGCATTTCGTTTATTGTGTCGGTAGAGAAATTACTTGTTATTTTTTTTAAAAGGTCCCATTTTATTGAAAGCATTAATGCAAAAGAAAACAAAGAGCAGCATGGCACACTAGTCATAAGGGGTCCATGAAGCTAGTGTGCCGCTGGAAATCTAAAAACAAACAAAATAAAATAAAATCTAAGATGCTAAAAATCCTAAATAAAACCTAATAAAATCATCTATTTATTTCCTTTCTTATTCTTTTTCCCCGACTTAGGTTGAGTTGCTTTTGCAGGTTTATTCTTAGTTGGTGGTTCAGGTGGATTAGGATCAGCTGGGGATTCCTCTTCTTGCCCATCTTCCTCCCCATTATCACCCTGCTGTGTGTTTGCTTCCTTCTCTTCTGAGAATAAATTTTCACTTTGACTTAGGTCAATACTAGCATCATCATCTGTGTCACTCCCTTCCTCATAGCCATACCTTGACCTTTCATCTCTTTCCCTTCGACGATTTGTTCTTTGCCTATGCATTTCTTCCTCTCGCTCAGCTGCGGCCTGATCCCATTCTGCATCACCCGGGTTTATTTTCTTTGGTGTTGCATCTTTAGTACTTCCTGTCATTTCTTTCTCTTGTTGTTGTTTTTTAAATTCAGCTTCTGCTTTTCGGAATTCAGCATCTCTTCTCTCTGCTTCAACCCAATCTATATTGTGTTCACTCGTACTCCTTACCTTAATTCGATAATCATCCTTACCTTCATCATTCGACAAATCTTGATCATCAACGAAAACCGTTTTCCATCAATCAAATTTTCGTGTGCCAACTTTTGGAGAAGACTAAGATTCCACGAAAACCCTTTTCCATCAATCAAATTTTCTCCGACAAAATTTTAGTGTTTGTATGCTCATTATCATTTCTGAAAGATTGGTACAAAATAAACGGTAATTCTATAGTGACATCAAAAAATCTAGCATAAAATCCCGTGATGGGATCCAGCGGCTGGTGTGCGCTGATCTGATTGGTGGGACCCGCTGACCAATGAGATCAGCGCACACCAGCCGCTGGATCCCATTACGGGATTTTTTTGCTAGATCAAGTAATGTACGCCAAGAATTACCGCAAAATAAACTCTCTTTTCGCATACACACTATTTTAAACCTCAAGTCATTGGGTATACCGAAAATAATTGGGGCCGACTTTTTTAAGCTACCGAGTAGTGGTAATGTATACGGAGTATTAGCTTTCGTTAACACTAATCGGTAGTACGCCCTAATTATTTTTAGTACGCCCAAATGACACCATGATTTTAAATTGGGACTTTTCAGATTTCAAATATCCACGGACTCCTAGAGAGCCTGGTCATAGACCAGTGGCCTCTCACTGACCTCCCTCAGAGGAGGGCTGAGGTCGAACCTCAGTAGTGACAAAAAAAAAAAAAAAATATATCCACGGACTCCCTAGTGTCATGTCATCATGAACTAACCGTGCAATTTGCTGTATTAGATGTCCTTATGTCATGACGTGTTTGCATTTGATCATGTCATCATACGTTCATGAACAAGCCGTGCATCTTGCTGTCTTCGAGTCTTTCTGTCATCATGTGATGCATTTGAACATGTCATAATTTCAAACACACCAATTTTCTTACGCACCAATTGATGTCGAAAACCTTGTCTTTGATTATTGGGTGATTATTAGACTAGACTTGCGGCAAACTAACAAATTAGCTAAAAATCAAATGGTGTACCTGCATTCAAGGATATGCTCCTTAAAAAAATAAACTCTTATCTCTTCTCCATTCAAAACCAATCTATAATCTAATATATTACATCAACTACTCCATTTTGGGACAACATTTTTCTGATTCAGATCTCAACAACAATGGAGACACAAAGAGTGCAGGCGATAGCGAAGACTAGTGGAGATACTATTCCAGCAGAATTTATAAGATCAGAAACAGAACAACCCGCACTAACAACATTCAACGGACCTATTCCAGAAGTACCAGTCATTGATTTTAGTAGTCCAGATGAAAACAATCTTGTTAGCTTGATTTCTAATGCTAGTCAAGAATGGGGTTTCTTCCAAATTATAAATCATGGTCTACCGACTGAAGCTACAAAAAACTTGTTGAAAGTTGGTATGGAGTTTTTCGAGTTTCTTTATCTATAAAACATCTAAACTTACAATATGTTTTATAAGACATCAAATAAAAAGATACTTTTTACATAGACATATTCTAAAAAGATGCTTTACATTATTATTTTAAAAGACATGTTCAGTCAGCTTTATATAGGGATTTACCTAGAATACTCTTAAACCAATACCTCACCACCACCACCATCTACCATTACAATATATAGCAAACGACCATCAAGACCTCATTTCCAACCAGCACCACCACCACCGCCGCCACCTCCGTTACCAACTACAACTTCCAACCATCACCATCATTCCATTTCCAACCAATAACTCACCACCACCACTATCTACCATTACAATATATTGCAAACGACCATCACCACCTCATTTTCAACTAGCACCACCACCACCGCCGTCATCCACCGTTACCAACTATAACTTCCGACCACCACCACTCCATTTCCGCCCACCACTACCACCACCATTTCCAACCAGTACCACCACCACTCACCGTTACCAACTATAACTTCCGACCACCACCAGCACCATCCACCACCAACTACACTGATAATACTCAGGTACCAATGGTTACATCATTGATAAAGAAGAAGAAGAAGAAGAAGAAGAAGAAGAAGCAAAAAAACTTCATAAAACACTGATACAACCCAGGTACAAGTGGTGTCAACACTGATAGTACCCAGGTATCAGTGGTTACATCATTGGTTACATCATTGACAAAGCAAGAAGAATCCATCAAAAGCAACAACACTGATATAACTCAGGTACAGGTGTTGTAAACACTGATAATACCCAGGTACAAGTGGTGCCGATGCTAGAATTATGGTTAAAATCAATTTCCAACCAAAAATTAATCTAGGGCAAACAATTTCAGGTACAATTGCGGTCAACACAGATAATACCCAGGTACAAGTGGTGCCAATGCTAAAATTAGGGGTAAAATCAATTTCAAGCCCAAAATTAAAATCTAGGGCAAACAATTAACAAATCAAGCAATTGATCGAATACCCTACCTTTTTATTGAACATATATCGCTGGTGTTGGTAATGGTGATTGACAATTTCAATCGGGAGGAAGTGATGACGGTGGTGGTGGTGGAGGAAGAGATATCACGATGTTGGAGATGGCGGAGGAAGAGATGACGGTGTTGGAGATCTTACTGATTCATTCAATTGGGTGGTGGATCTGGCGGAGGAAGAGGTTGCTGCTAGTGTTGGTAATGGTGGTGTCGATGATGTTGGTGGTGGATATGGATATGGTGGACCGCGGATGAAGATGGTGGAATTGACATTGTTGTGGAATTGACGTTGTTGTGGAGTTGGTTGTGATGTTCGTGGTGAAGTTGGTGTAGCTTTTGGGTGGTGGTGGTGTTGTTGTTTGTGGTGGTGGATATGGTAATTGAAAGATGGAAGAGAAACTTGAATGAAGATGGAGGAGGAAGAAACCGAGAAGGTCGATTTTTTGTCTCTGTATATAAAACTGGAGGGGTAAAACAGTCCAATAGTGTATGACGTGTTCAACGTCTTTTTAATAAAATTGAAAGTTTTACGGTCTCGTAGGACCTGGCCGCAAGCGGCCAGGTCCATATGATCAAATTTCTCCGACTTGTCAGATGAAGAAAAAGAAGTATATGCCAAAGTACCAGGTAGTGATTCTTTAGAAGGTTATGGGACTAAACTTCAAAAAGAAATTGCAGGGAAAAAAGCCTGGGTTGATCATTTGTTTCATTTCATTTGGCCTCCTTCGCGCATCAGTTACAGGTTTTGGCCAAAGAATCCACCTTCGTACAGGTAATTCTTATGCTGCAATCCCTTTGTCACAATCATCACTTGTGCCATAAATGTACCTGCTTGTGCCTACATATGGGTCTAGGAAAATTACAATCCTCACTATTTTGATAACCTGCTTTGGATTTTGGTTTTCATGTAGAGAAGCAAATGAAGAATACGCCAAGTGCCTGATCCCCATAGTTGACAAACTTCTGATTCTGTTGTCTCTTGGATTAGGAGTTGAAAGGATGTAATAAAAGAAGCAGTGGGTGGAGATAGTTTGGAATATCTACTGAAAATAAACTTTCTTTACTACTAGTATTTATGTTTCCTTCTTTTCTAAACTTTCTCCAACTTTACTGACAAAATATGAAGGATATCCAAAAACTAATTAAGTGCAAGACGATCAAATGGGAAGTTGGAGAAAACTATAGATTTTACAATGTCATCTATCTGGATTTTGTCTTTTGACTACTTCAAGTTTTCGCTGATTTAGAGATAATGGACTAAGGCTATGAAGCTCGTGCCGGATAATGCTAAATACATATTGGGGTCAACTGGCTATTCGTGCATGCACATTGTTGAACCTAATCAAAGCAGTAATATCAAGCTGAATTAACCATTTCACTTTAACATCGATTTTAACTTTAGGTTTCAAAATTAATACTAAATATTTACAAATTTGGATTAGGAGATGTCAAAGCTTAATACATTTTCATAGTTTCTAATTTTCGATGTTTTGACTTGACGTCCGTTAACTAATTACAATTTATTTACAAACGGTTGATTAAGATACCGTCCAGTAACTACTTTCCTTGGATGTACACTAATACATTATGACACCGTCTAATGACTACTTTGATGCGATGTATACTTGAGACTAAACAATGGTTTGAGAGAAACCGCTGGAACAAACACTTCCAAAACTGTAAGTCATAATGACACATCAAAGTTGAGTGTTTGTAATATTGATGTCAAAGCGGTGAAGTCATTGGGTATTGATATATACTAGTATTCGAAACTCATTATCATAATATTCTTTACCGATACAAAGATAAATAAATACTAGTATATGCATGTATATTGAGAGTGCGGCTAGATATATAATTCACAAACATTTACGCAGAATTACATATAAACATGTGGAAATGGGGTTTAGTGTTGCAAACATCCAAAGTCCTCGCTCAAATCTAAACCATTTCTCCTTTTCTTTTTTCTTCTCAGTTACTCTGACTTTCTTGACCATTCCAGAGCTGGTTCTTGTGCAGAGCATCAAATCTCCCATTTTCTTCCAACCATCTAATTTACATTGATAATTTGATCATGCCAAATGGAATTGGAAACTACATCAAACTTATTTTGTTTCACTGTTTATCAATGCAATTTCTATGATTTTATCAACATTATTTCATTTTGACTCTATCCTTCCAGTATTTATATATGTCTAGCTAGTTTTTTTGTGTTCTTATTTCAGCAGTATTGAGACAAAGATATGGTGAATGAAATAAGGATTAAAATTAATTAGTAAACGAGAAATTGGAGAAAACTAAGTAATTTGTTAATGTTCTTATGTTTTGATCCGGATATGATTTTGAGATAGAATAGAATTAGACAATAGCTAGCGTGTCCTCAGTGTAATGAATTATACCCACAATTGATATCTTTAAGAAGTGAACTTTATCGAAATATTAGTGAACCAAAGGATTATAAACATTTATATCTAATTAGTAATTGATTAATTTGATTTACTTACTAAATTGTGTACTTATACAATTATTAGTATTTACCCAATTACTCGGTTTCCATTGTTATCTGTAAGTATTTTCAAGGTTGGTGGAAATATCCTTTGCAAATACAAATATAAACCCTTTCTCCCTTTCTTTTTTCTTCTCAGGCCCTTCCTATGGGTAAGGCTTGCCTTATTTGCTCCACTATGGAAGGGACAAACACCAAAAACGAGCAGGCAAACCGCCAGATTTGTCTGTTTGCCAGTTCGTATGGAAATACTAGCGATCGCTAGTCACTTACACGGTCGAGAGAGTAACTCTCGACAGATATAATGAAAGTCGATGTCGAGAAACAAATTCTGACCACGATATTGTTAGCCTCGATCGACGGTAACTCTTATACTTAAATGCCAATTCCCCTCTCCAATTCAACTCACACCAATTTCTACCTCTATTCAAATCCATTTCAACTCACACCAATTCCGCTTCTCCATATAATTTTGGAAAAATGCTCCAGACTCCAAATGATCTTCGTCGTCTTGTTAGTATTCGTCGCCAACGATTTATCCCAGATGAAGATATCCAAATATGTAGAAATTATGTTTTCTGCTCCCAGGATGCAATTACGGGTGTGAACGCAAGACACCAAACTTTATGGATGTCAATTCATGAAAAGTTTGTACAAGAGACCAGAAACCGTAGACTATGTTCTGTTAGGAAGTAAGTAATTTTGCTTTTGTAGTTGTGGGATCCATCGAGAAAGAACCATTGGTGAGACCGATGAGCATGTGTTGGGAAGATCGTTAGAGACATGGGAACTCCAGAACGGCGGCAATCCGTTCCATTTCATTGGTTGTTTCCACCTCCTTAAGATGTTGCCAAAATTTAACCCATTCGGATTTTAGTTACGTGTATCAGTGCAATTTCAATTCTAATGAAGTCAATGTAGTATTTAAAGTTTAAATTAAATGGAAAAAAAACTTAATGGAACGTAACAACAACGTTAATGAAAAGAAGGAAACATCAAAGTTTAAAACAACATTCTCAAAAGTTTCAGACGTCTACAAATTAAACTAAAAAACTAAAACAACAAATAAACTGAAACAAATATTCTCAATCAACATCTACTCCTAGTCTTCGTCTTGTCCGTAATGTTGATGCTCCCCTAAGTTGGCCATATTGTTCAAGTTAAAATTGTTGACCATATCCACATCGACTTGAGTATCCTCTGGAGGTTGCGTAGCATCATCATCGTTACCATATGGTTGCATACGAGGAACATCACTAACTGTTCGTTGAGATAATGCCGCCAGATACTACTACCTCATATGGACGAGCACGTCTGCAATCCTAGCTGAACAACACCGGTAGTAAATAATGATTGATTCATAAAATCGTTGACGCCAATACCTGGGTTGCTAAGGATTACTTGTTGAAGGTTCACCTGAATGGGAACATAGACATTCGTTGTTGCTGTTGTTGTCGTTGTTGGAGTGATTTTAGAGATGAAGAATCAACAAAGCTAGTAAAACAATTGAGCAAAGACAATGTGAAAGTTTTAGAGACCCCAAGTTAATGATGAAGATTTTTCACGAGAATCCACTCATACTTCTATTCTCGGACTATCTTACACTTTGACGCTATTTATGTTTAAAAAACCTAAATGGATTTATATTTGGGGGATATTTCTCTTACGAAGCTTTACATTCCTACCGTTTTCATTTCAGATTAGAATGGGACTTGCCTTACCTAATACCTATAATAGTCCTATTTCAAGAAAGTGCATGATCAAGCTCATCAGGCTGAGGCCCAAGTTCATATTTAGGTAGTACTTGATGCGTATGATCTCCGTACTCTTGATGACTAGAGTTATTAGGGCGGAATTCGAAATAACTATAGACGAAAGATAGGTAAAACGTAGCACAAGGACATAATTATGAAGAAAGATATCTTCTCTAGATTATGAACAAGACAATATTACAATTCTCTCTTTCACGCTCACAATCTACTAAGCTTGCTTTTGCAATACAATGATTACCTCACAAACTTCTTCTCTAGATTTACTAGATGCCTTCAGTGTCCAAGCTAGGGACCTCTATATATAGTGGTTTGGGTTTCCCTAAACCTCTTAGGAATATATTTCCTTATTTAGGACATATATCCTTCTTTAGGAAGTTATTTCCTTACCTAGGAATCCTTCCTTAATAAAAATCCTACTCTATATAGGTTTCCTTCCCTAAATAGAGTTCTTCCCTCAATTAACTTGAGGTTAACTAAGTTCCTAAAGTAGTGAGGATACACCTGTATCATGGGCCCCCCATTAAGAACTTGAACTCTTGAGATGGAGATTAGGGAACTCGTGAGTTCCTTTCTCCCTCTTTAACCATCTCGTGTTGCTTGAAACTTGACCTTGACGTCTAATTTGGAAAGTCTTCTTATCTCCCTGTCGTGTCTTTAGATCCATAATGCAATTCTCTTTGAGTGGTTCTTCCCGATGAAACCAAAAGTCTTCCGCTCTTGGCAAGATCATCTTATCACCTTCATTTGATAATATGGTGGATCAAACCGCTTCAACCTACCTTGGTTGTCTTCTTGTCGTTTGGTTAGATTCTCCAAACAAACTCTACTCGGCTTCTCCTCAAGAGAACGGTTCGCAAGTTAAATGAATTTCATACTAGCATTCACCAACCGCTTAGCCTGAGTTGCTGTAATCAAGCTTGCTCCCTCGAGAGGAGTGTCTATAGCTCGTATTACAAAAGTCTTCTCATCTTTGGTAAAGGTATACTTTTGATCCCTTCTATGTAGAGTTCCATATCGATCCCATAAGTAAGGGCTACCCAATATAACCTGACAAACATCCAATGGAACTACGTCGTATGTAACCTTGTCAATGTAGGACCCACCAAGAGAAAATTGAACGTACACTGCTGCGTAACTTGTAACCCTCCTTCCTTTTGGAGCACCCCAATGGATATGGTGTTGGATGCTTCAATGTCTTCAAACCTAATTTTTCTACCAAAGAATGTGAAATTAAATTCTTCTGACTTCCTGGGTCAATAATAGCATCAACCAGTATTGTCTTAACCTACATCTTCACTATGAAGAGTCGTTCCCTATGATCATCTTTAGTAGGTCCTTCCATTGCGTCTGTCATCAGAGAAAGCGTTGAAATAGGTTCTTTTAGCCCTTGGACTTCTTTTGGAGTTTGAGCGACTAGTGTTGTCTTCTTAGCTTCTCTCTTTTGCACCCCTTTTGGCTTTAGATGAGGATGCTTCTCCCAGCACTTGTCTACAATATGCCCGGTTTGTTTGCAATATGTGCAAATCAAACCTCCTTTGTCGTTGAACTTCCCTTCTTCGTTGCTTCTTTCATATCCTTCAACAGCGGAACCTCCAGATTTTCCCTTAG
The DNA here is from genome assembly GCA_023529015.1 of Papaver nudicaule. Classification (NCBI taxonomy): domain Eukaryota; kingdom Viridiplantae; phylum Streptophyta; class Magnoliopsida; order Ranunculales; family Papaveraceae; genus Papaver; species Papaver nudicaule. The sequence goes on along the minus strand of JAJJMA010157474.1, from coordinate 1,697 downwards.
GATTTCCCTTCGAGTCAGATTTCTTAAGCCTGCCTTCAATAGCATAAGCTTTTATGCTTGCTTCAGTGATAGTATCGACTGAAAACATCTTCAACTCCTTCCGTATATACTCACAGAGCCCAGAGATATACTTCATATATGTTGCATTATTTCCAAGGTCTAAATCTAAAACCATAACTTGGTTTTGAAATTCCGAAGTATATTCTTGCACTGATTGGTTGTATTCTTGCTTCAAGTTGAACCACTTGAACCATCTTTCCTCAAGGTAGCCAACCGGATAAAACTGTTTCCTTATGACTTCCTTGAACTTCTTCCACGACAATGCTCCTTGGTTTTGTCTCCGATAAGCTTTCCACCAAATTAGAGCATGCTTTTGTAGCTTCAATGTCGCACAATCAATCTTTCTTCCTGAATTGAACTTGTTAAAGGAAAAATACGTCTCTAGACGTTCAATCCAATCATCTAATTTCTCTACGTCGATACTCGCATTAAAGTATGGAATTTCAACATGGAAATCGATTTTCAGATTATTACTCCGTTTCTTACCAAGAAGTTTGGTTTCTTTAGGTTCTTTGGTTTCTTCTCCATCCCCTAGATCTTCTTCTTCCTCATCCTCTGGTTCATCTTCTTCTTCCTCATCATCTGCAACCTCAGATGGAGTCTTACTCTTCTTTTTCTTCGGCCTGGGTGTATTGGAAAGAATACATTCCTTCAACTCTTTAAGAGTGTCTTGAATTAACTTCATGTCTGTTTGTAGCGTAGCTACCTTCTCCTCAGTAGTCTTTGGAGTATCATCACCCTTAGGTTCTTCGCCTGTCTTCATCCTAAGGTTCCTTGTTCTCTTAACGTCTTCTTGTTTTACGAGTAACTCACCAAGCTTCTTGTAGAGAGATCTAGAGAAGACCATAAAACACAGTACTTCCCTAAAAAAGGAGCTAACTAAGCTCTGATACCAACTTGATACGTATGATCTCCGTACTCTTGATGACTAGAGTTATTAGGGCGGAATTCGAAACAACTATAGACGAAAGATAGGTAAAACGTAGCACAAGGACAGAATTACGAAGAAAGATCTCTTCTCTAGATTATGAACAAGACAATATTACAATTCTCTCTTTCACGCTCACAATCTGCTAAGCTTGCTTTAGCAATACAATGATTACCTCACAAACTTCTTCTCTAGATTTACTAGATGTCTTCGGTGTCCAAGCTATGAGCTAGGCACCTCTATATATAGTGGTTTGGGTTTCCCTAAACCTCTTAGGAATCTATTTCCTTATTTAGGACATATATCCTTCTTTAGGAAGGTATTTCCTTATCTAGGAATCCTTCCTTAATAACAATCCTACTCTATATAGGTTTCCTTCCCTAAATAGAGTTTTTCCCTCAATTAACTTGAGGTTAACTAAGTTCCTAAAGTAGTGAGGATACACCTGTATCAGTACTTCAAAGGCCAAGTTTAAAACCACTGTCACTGTGTAGCTTCATGATTCATTGATTTAAGTTGCAAGAGTGTTCCTATCTTTCTTGTATAAGTTTAAACATTTGTCTAGTCATATTCATGTTTACTGGTTCCATATTTTGTGAATGCAATTTACGGGGAGTGGAGTAGATACCTTGGTTTTAAGGTAATGAGTAATTTTCATTGAAAGTAGTCAACTAATGCCACAAAGAGAAAGTAGTGCATCAAATGTTCA
>JAJJMA010157472.1:1499-25632 GCA_023529015.1 Papaver nudicaule | reverse complement strand
GTGGCGCCATGAATATGGCGCCATGGCCTTTGGCCAAACTATTTTGTGGCGCCATGAATATGGCGCCATGGCCTTGGGCCAAACTATTTTGTGGCGCCATGAATATGGCGCCATGGCCTTTGGCCAAACTATTTTGTGGCGCCATGAATATGGCGCCATGGCCTTTTGGCCAGGCCAGCTAGGCCAATCTTTGAATTGCCATGCTATGTGGCGTTATGGTTTTGGCATCTGGCCAAGCTTGATTTTGGGCAGCCTGTGCCTTAGTCGCGGTGTGAGTGCTTATGCTACAACACACTTGAGGTCATGGCATGTTTATCCACGGTATGCTAGACCATCCTGAATTTGGGATTGGGTCCGCTTAGGCCTATTTAGGCTGGTGTATGCTTCTCAGAGAGCTCCGGACCGGCCTGGAGCTTCAATATTCCGAGGTTTGCACCAAGACTCGTGTGTTGAGTCGTATTTAAGAGGAAATCCACGAGGATGCGTCTCTGTTGATTCTTCACCGTGTACCATTAAGTGGCCTGACTCTGGGCAGATCAATGGGTTTAATATGTTGGTGAGATCATTAGTATTGCTCTATGATATTACCCTCCCCACCGGAGTTATGAGAGAGAGCTCATAGAGAGTTTATTCATCTCAAGGAGTGGGTTGCACTCTGAGCTATAGAGATGAGCCTGAATAGGCGATTGCCTTTAATAAGACATGGTTTCGAGAGTGTTTTGACAATCTTGTCCCTCTCTCATTTTTCACCATCTACACCTGTAACCTTGGTAACCTGATCACGTTCTTGTCTATTCTAAAGTCCGTCTCTTCTGCTATACGACTATTCAAGAACTAATACGTTACTCAACAAGGTTGGAAAGGTAGCAACGCACGGCTGCACTCGGTGTTGTAATACCTAGTTAGCTCCAGTTATACAAGTTTCTTAAGTGATTCTTCGTGTATAACTGAGGTAGAGAAAAGTTGGGCATTGCTTACTCGGTTTGCGTGTCAGCCCCAATTTGTGAAGTAGATTTCCGTATGACCTGGATTTAACAATCCGAAAAAAGTCATCTTGTGTGTGGTAAACTGATAGAGGACAGTTACACCATACGTCAACAATTAGGTTGAAAAGCCAGTATTGCTGACACAAGCCTTTGACAGCGGTCAAAGCAACTCCTAGGCCTGTAAAGGACGTCAGCTGGGGGAATCAAGTGAGTGACGATCTGTGGGGGATCTAGAGACGTAAGGAAGGCGACAGTAGCCAATTTGCTTGGAGGGCTTGAGTTGGTTTCTGCTACATCCCTGACCGAAGTCTTATAGTAGGCTAGTGTTTGTAGTCAGTTTGTACTGGGCGGTGTTCAATCTGGACGAGGTCCCGAGGTTTTTCTGCAAGGCAGTTTCCTCGTTAAAAAAATCTCTGGTGTCTTGTGTGCTTTTACTTTCCGCATTATATCTCTGATTGTATAATTAAAGCACCAAGTAGTACGTTATTGCTTAACTGTAGAGTTGACTCCAAAGTACTCTTTGTCGAGGTTTAACAACTCCAGTTATAAGTTTGGATATTGATTTTTGAGATCGTCCAGACTTAAACCATAAGACTCACGAGCCAAAACGAAAAGTTGGTAGTATTTCGGTACCCCTTCTTTTTCAAGGAACCTCGTAGGATATAATGTTGAACTCCGCTGGATTAAATGTTGTACCTTTAATTCTTAGTCTTACAACCACTAGGAAGGGGTAACCTAATGTTTTCTCTAAAGGCGATGGTTGATCGAAACTCTCTGAGAAAGTAGGAAGATTAAACCTTGAATTCCTATTTGACCTTAACTGGCTAGGAAAGAAAAACATAACTACAATGTTACTTGTGAAATTGTACTTCACCCAAAAATTTATTGCAAATCCTTGCTTGGGAAGGTCGTCGCGTTGTTCCTTATGGAATGACACATAACGGGGGAGAGTTCTTTTGAACTTGTGCTTCATGATAATATCTTTTAGGGTGTGCGGCTGTGGAATTTGCGAGAGAATTGCATCTTTTATCTCTCGTTTCACGTATGTTTACCTTTGTCTACATTGATTATTGCTGTTTTATGAGGATTCCTATATTTCTTGTTCTTTTGTCTATTTTATGACAAAAAGGGGGAGAAATCTTGTAGTAAGGGGGAGAATGTTGTAAGGGGCAGAAATCTTGTAGTAAGGGGGAGTAAAATCTTTCTATCTACTACGACAATTGTCTACGACATTGTCATAGGGGGAGTAAAATCGATGTGCTTGTCATGTCAAAGCAAAAGTTAGTGTATTGAGTAAGGGGGAAAACACATCATATTGTGTAGTATCTTTAAGCATCGATGCAATATGCTTACAAGTTTTATATAATACTCAATTGCATAATAAACTCTTGTTGGACTATGTCCTTCTAGAACCAAGATGTGTGGTGACTTTGAAGTTTGTTATCTCTACCTTGAATCTTCACTTGCAGGAACACTCTTATTTGAAGACGCTGAAGATTACAAGAAGATCAAGTACATTATGGTTAGGGCTAAAAGATTTTACGTTTTGAATCCATATGTAACATTGGTTTTCTCACTAAAATTGACAAAGGGGGAGATTGTTAGAGCATTTCTCGGTTGAACCCACTGATATTGTTATCTCAAGTCAGTTGTCAAGTTTAGGTGACAAAAACACAATCCTTGATAAGTTTACTCTACAACCTCGGACTAGGATATTTTTAGGTAATCGGGATGAAGACCGCTGAAGACGAAGACCGAAGCTTACTACTTGATAAATCATAACGTCCCCGCTAAAGGTTAGAATGGTTTTCCTTTCCATGTTTCGTATTTGCCATTTATATCATATCAATAGTCTATGATGTCGTTTATATGATCCGACGATATTCTAGGATTCTTCGCATTTGCATTTGTCACATCCGTGATATTATGTATAGGTAGAGTATGTTGAATTGTCTCTTGAAATGACCTCAACGGTGAACGCGTACATGAACGCGTACATGTGTTGCTTAAGGCATTCCTGAGAACGAGCGGGTCTGTATGAAAGCGTTCATGAATGCGTACATACGAGTTCACGGACTTCTCCTAAATTCTCATGAACTTCAATTGACAGCTCTATGAACGCGTACATATAAGCCATGAGAAAACTTCCAACTTTCATATCTTGAAATTTTCGGTCTAGACATGATTAGTTCTCGGACTTGTCATTACTTGGCCCATGGAATTCAACTACTTAATCCAAGCGATATTCAAACATATTTGGACCAGAAGTCGCAAGCGATGTTCAAACATGATTTGGACCAGAAGTCGCAAACCTTCAATCAAGGTTGAGTCCTCTTTAACTATTGGCCTAGTCCAAAGTTAGAAGAAGATTGAGAACGGGTATTCAAGCTATGGACTTTCCTAGTTCAGGAACTTGCTTGAGCCCTACTCAAGGTAGCTTAATTTTCAAGCAAAGCCTCCCTTGATGATCACCATAAATAGATGACCTTCTGCAAGATACAATCTCAATCCTCTACACATCTGTGTATCCTTGCATAAAGGTTGGTTGTCATCTCGAAGTCCTTTTGGACTACGACTATTTAAAGACTTCACTTGAGAATCGTGAAGCACATGTCGGAAGTTAAATTCCTGATCATGTATCTTTGGTCGATTGAATATTTTCAATCTTATCACGTCTAAGATTTGATAGAAACTTCATAAGGTAGATCTTGAATCGTAAACCTTAGAAAATCCTTAACGCATATTCACGAACTAGGTTTAATACTAAGTTCGTCAAGCGTTAGGAGGTAAAGTTGTTTAGGCTAGATCAATAAGCCCTATTCAACAAAACAAATTTCCATTAACCTTGATTTTAAGTGATGTAGTACATCTTTAGTACTGCATTCCTTATTTATGCATTACGTATTTTATTCTACTCTTACGAGTATTCCTTGCTTAACAAGACTCCTTACTTTCCTAGTTTAGGTTGTTTTCCTTTCTTTATTCTTTAGTCGGTTATGTAAGCCTATATATAGGCCAGTTCTCTTGATGAGAAGACATCTTATTATTATTCAACTTTTATAAACCTTGATTATTCAATCAAACTATCATTAAGCTTCTTACGAAACTTAAGCCTTCCTTCGTATCTCTAGAAAATACAAGCTTCTTACGAACCTTGTTTGCTTTCACCCCTTTGGTCCGCCATTAGTTGGCATTAGAGAAACAGTTCTAGATTCTCATCTAGAACTCGATCCTGATACCTAAATTTTCTTTCTTAGTTTCTTGTTCAGAATTTCAATGGCAGACGCACCATTTACAAAGGTTGATCTAGCTGAACTCACATCAGGAATTGAAACTAATCTCTCAACAAAGTTTGAAACTATTATCAAGAACCATATGGATGCAGCCGTCAAAAATCTTACATAAGTTTTCGAGAAGAGAATGGTTACGCAAGAAAATTTCGTGACCAATCTAGCAAAACACGTAGGTATGAAGGATGAAGATATTCCTAAATTTGGAAACGAAAAGAAAGAAGAGGAAGAGAATAAAGTAGAAGAAGAAAAGAAAGACGAAGAAAAGAAATACGAGACAAAGATCATGAATTCTTCTTTCTACCGCACCACAAATATTCCAGATGATGTTAAACGTCAACTAAAATTGAACGATCGGTTATAAAGCTTTCTTTACAATCCAAGAAAGAAACTGGTGGTTCTAAACCTAGACAGTGATGAGGAAGATAAGTTAGAAAAAGATCAAGCAGAAAGATGGACAGAAGACATTAGATTGAAGTCTGGTCAGAGTCCTTACGGAAAGCTACCAGAATACAAATTAAAAGCCGACATCCCTAGCTTTCACGGAAGTTTACAAATTGAAGAACTTTTAGATTGGTTTTATGAAGTAAAATCATTTTTCAAGTTTATGGATATTCATGATAGTTATCAGGTAAAGCTTGTTGCATATAAACTCAAGGGAGGAGCAGCAGCTTGGTGGGAGAAACTTTGTGAAGATCGAAGCAAGTATGAAAAACCTCCAATACGAACTTGGAAAATAATGAAGGATTTGATTAAAGATAAATTCTTACCAATGGATTATATGCAACAACTATTCATCAAGCTACAGAATTATCGACAAGGAGCTAGACTTGTTGAAATTTATACTGCTGAATTCTACGCTCTTGTTGCTAGGAATCATCTGAATGAGAAAAACAATTAGTTGCACGTTACATTGATGGTTTGAATAGACTTATCCAACAAGGGATGAGTCAATCTGTGTTCACTATGACTGAAGTCGTTCAACAAGCTATGAAGGTAGAAAGTCGTGTTTTACGTGGTTCAAATCCTGCATATCAGCGTCAGACTAGAATGCCGAACAATAATAGAACTGCATATACCGGAAAGCAGAATTATTTTAGTTCTGCAAGTCAAGATGTTTCGAATGGAGCTCAAAATTATCAAGAAGAAGGTTATATATAATCGTCCAAAGCCTGTAACCAACTTTTCTTACAACCAAACACCGCTTCCAGCTGAAGGTACACCTGTGATTAACGTACCACCAAAACCAAATTCTCGCTCCACTGAGAATAGACAGCAGTTTCCACTGATATCCAAGCCTCCGAATACTTATACCAAGTTTAGAGAAGATAAGTGCAACAAGTGTGGTTTAACTGGTCATACCTCCAGTGATTGTCGTAAGTTAAATGGATACATAAGTGAAGCTCAAGCCCAAGAGGATGCACAAGAAGAAGAAGGATGGAATGATTATGACCAGAATTATGAACACGTGCATGAATCGTATGATACTGATTTCCTTGGCATGATTCGTCCTATGTTGCTTACTAAACCATGTCTTTAACAAAGACATAGCATATTCAGGTCAAGGTGCACTATTGGAGGAGAATGTTGTGGCATGATCATTGATAGTGGGAGTACTGAGAATTACGTAGCTGCTAATATAGTTGAGAAGTTGGGTTTGCCAGTTACACTCCATCCAAATCCGTATTCTGTGGGTTGGATTAATAGTTCTTATACTCAAAAGATTACTCATCAATGCTTAGTATATTTTTCATTCCCTGGGTATGAAGATTATGCTCTCTGTGATGTGACTAACATGACAGCTACAGGTTTACTTCTAGGAAGACCATGGCAGTATGACATACGCGCTGCTCATGACTTTTTTGAGAATACTTACACGTTTGAACATGATGGTTTTACAAAGGTATTGTGGCCTATACGATCTTCTTCAGTTGTAAGAGAACACTCAGACCAGAGTACTTCTGCTTTAGTTGGTACCATTGCTCGATCTTCGAAGAAAACTCATTCTTTGAGTTCACATGAAGCTGCTAAACCTATGGTGGAAATTCCTGAAAAGGTACGACATTTTTTATCCTGCTTTAGTGAGTTATTCCCAGCAGAATTACCAAATATTTTACCACCTTTGAGAGATTTGCAGCATCAAATTGATTTTATCCCTGGAACTTCCCTTCCTAACCAAGCTCATTATAGATTAAGTCCGAAAGAGCATGAGATATTACAGGGACAAGTTGATGATCTTTTGCAAAAGGTATTGATTAGGCTTAGTAAGAGTCCTTGTGCTAGCCCGGCCTTTTTAGTTGACAAAAAGGATGGTGGTTATCGTATGTGCATTGACTGTAGAGCCCTGAATAGAGTGACAATACCCTATAGGTTTCCTATACCTAGGATTGACGACATGATAGACATGCTTGCTGGTTCTAAGGTGTTTACTAAACTTGATTTTTGAAGGGGTTATCATCAAATACGTATTCGTGAAGGTGATGAATGGAAGACTGCATTCAAAACTCGTGAAGGATTATATGAGTGTCTTGTTATGCCATTTGGGTTATCTAATGCTCCTAACACGTTTATGCGTCTAATGAATCAAGTTTTGCATCCTTTTCTTGGGAAATTTATTATAGTTTACTTTGACGACATTCATATTTATAGCCGCAATGAAGAAGAACATCTTGAACATTTATCTCAAGTGTTTAAGGTATTACAAGAGAATGTGTTATTGTGAACCTGAAAAAGTGCACATTCCTTACCAACAAAGTTGCATTCTTGGGTTATATTGTATCCAGTGACGGTATTTTTGTGGATGATTCTAAGGTCAAGGAAATTGTTGATTGGCCTACTTCTACTTCAATACGTGATGTACGCAAATTTCATGGCTTAGCTTCTTTCTACAGAAGATTTGTGAAGGATTTTAGCTCCATTGCTGCTGGTCTAACAGATTGTTTGAAGAAGGAAAATTTCGAATGGACTGAAGAAGCAGACAAAAGTTTTAATTTACTCAAGGAGAAGCTGTGTAGTGCCCCTGTTCTCGTTATGCCAAACTTTGGAAACCATTTGAAATCCACTGTGATGCTTCTATTGTTGGCATAGGCGCAGTTTTATCTCAAGAAGATCATCAAATTGCTTTTTACAGTGAAAAGAATTCTGATACAAGGAAGAAGTGGTCAACTTATGAGATAGAATTGATAGCACTTGTTCAACCATTGAAACAGTGGCATCCTTATCTCGTTCACAGTGAGTTTATTGTCAATACTGATCATCAAGCTCTTAAGTTTCTGCAAACTTCAGCTAAAGTCAACAGAATGCACGATAGGTGGTTATCTACCATCAATCAGTACACTTTCTCTATTCGGCACAAAAGTGGCAAACTAAATCAAGTAGCTGACGCTTTGAGTAGACGAGCTCATCTTTTAGTCACTCTTAGACATGAAAGTGTAGCTTTTGATTTCTTGAAGGATATTTACAGTGATGATCCAGATTTTCAGTCACTTTGGGAGAAGTGTGGTTCTACAGGCGGTGTGGATGACTATCTCATTCAAGATGGTTTTCTTTTCAAAGGAAATAGGTTATGCATACCACAATGTTCATTACGTCTTCATCTTATTCAAGAACTGCATGGTAGTGGCCTTGGAGGACATTTTGGGCGTGATAAAACCATAACTTTGGTTGAAGAACGTTACTTTTGGCCTTCTTTGAAAAGAGATGTTTAGAAATACGTCCAAAAGTGCATGATTTGTCAGCAATCCAAGGGAACAATTCAAAACACAGGATTGTATACTCCACTTCCTGTTCCTGAAACTCCATGGGTTGATATTAGTATGGATTTTGTGCTTGGTTTACCACGTACGTCAAAAGGGAATGACTCTATTATGGTTGTGGTGGATCGTTATTCAAAGATGGCTCACTTCATAGCTTGCAAGAAGACAACAGATGCTACAAATGTTGCTTATCTGTTTTTTTTAAAGAAGTAGTACGTTTGCATGGGGTTCTAAATCCATCACATCTGATCGAGATACTAAGTTTTTAAGCTACTTCTGGAAATCTTTATGGATGTGTTTGGGAACTAAGTTGTAATACAGCACAACTGCTCACCCAACTGACGGGCAAATTGAAGTAGTCAATCGTTCCTTAGGGAATCTGATTAGAGCTAAGCTTATAGAAGGAAAGGAAAAACAATGGGACAATATCCTCCCACACATGGAATTTGCTTTTAACACATCAGTCAATAGGTCTACAGGTAAGACACCTTTTGAGATTGTGTATTCTAAAGTTCTTAATCATATTTTGGACTTGGTAGTACTTCCCAAGCTGCAGCCGTCTAGTTTAAAAGCAGACAACTTGGTGGACAAAGCTACACAAATACATCAACAAGTGAAGACAAAGCTTGAAGATTCAAACGCCAAATACAAGGAGGTTGCAGATAAACATAGAAGATTGAAGACTTTCCAAGAAGGAGAATTAGTGCTGATTCATCTACGAAAGGAACGTTTTCCTACTGGAACTTACAACAAAACAAAGATGAAAAGTATGGACCCTTCAAAGTTCTGAAGAAAATCAGTGACAGTGCTTATGTCATTGATCTGCCACCAGATTGGAACATCTCCAATATCTTCAACGTGCAAGAGATTTTCACATTACATGGAGAAAATGAAGTTTTATATACTGGATAACTCGAGGGCAAGTGTCTTTCAAGAAGGGGGACTGATGTAGTACATCTTTAGTACTGCATTCCTTATTTATGCAACAAGACTCCTTACTTTCCTAGTTTAAGTTGGTTTCCTTTCTTTATTCTTTAGTCGGTTATGTAAGCCTATATATAGGCCAGTTCTCTTGATGAGAAGACATCTTATTATTATTCAACTTTTATAAACCTTGATTATTCAATCAAACTATCATTAAGCTTCTTACGAAACTTAAGCCTCCCTTCGTATCTCTAGCAAATACAAGCTTCTTACGAACCTTGTTTGCTTTCATCCCTTTGGTCCGTCATTATTAAGTCTATAGGAAATCACAATCGTATTCTCGTTTAATTACTTGGATACTTTAGGCGTCCTGTTAGAGGCAGGATAGCGCTAGTCTTCACGAAGGGAAGTGGAGCAACTCCTAGGCATGTAAAGGACGTCAGCTAGGGGAATCAAGTACGTAGGTTTCTGCGGGAGCCAAGAGACATAGGAGCACATTGGTAGCAGAATTGCTTGTAGGGTAAATTCAGTCTCAATACATTCCAGTCCGAAGTCTGAGTAGCCTAGCATCTGTATTCGGTTAATACTGGGTGTTCACATCTGGACGAGGTCTCGGGGTTTTTCTGCTAGGTTTGCAGTTTCCTCGTTAACAAAATTCTGGTGTCTTGCATTACTTTTCCCTTCCGCATTATATTGTCTTTGATCTATGTAATTGAAGTAATTTCAAGTTTGTTGATTCATAACCTTTGAGCGAATCCATCTCTATTGAGATCTACAAGAACCACATTGTGGTGCTGGGGAACTTTTTGTTCACCACAAGGAAGCTCAGTTTTTTGCTGGAAACTTTTTGTATAGAACGATTAGTCCAATTTGGATTGGTTACGACATGTTAACTCCTAATGCAGCTTATTAATCTTACTTTAACAACATTTATGGAATCACCTTTCATTTTGCCTCATTTTTAGTATGTAATCGGGTACACCGAAGGTTATAATCTGTTTTGGGGTTAGATAGGCTCTGATAAGTTTGTTAGTCAAATGGGAAGTATTTACATGTTTTACTTTTTTTATTAGTCCATTATTCATTTATCTTAATTTTAATACGCTGTTCAAAAAAAAAAAACTTAGTTTTAATATGGAAGTTAAGAAACGTGTCAATTTTTTGATGAAGGGACAGATTGGGACAGGATTTTTAGGCACAAAGGATTTTATGCCTAATCCCTCTTGGCAAGCCAAAGTATGAATCTTTTTTTTTCTTAATTCATAAAAAGAAAAAAAGAAAAAGAATCACTAGAGAAACGAACAGAGTATGAACTTATTGTATATTGAGGGAAAAATAAATAAAAAAACATCACTAAAAATAAACAAATGTGAACTTATTGTTAACTATTTATATCCCGATGGACCATACTTTATCACCGGGCATTTTAAGTTTCTTCATGTACCTCAAGATAAAAGGGCTAACAAACTTGGTGTCTACTTCTAGTGTTCATTAAGCATTTTCGCGGTAATTGCATTCGTCAAGCAAACTAAAACCAATGCAAAATAATCTGCAACGCAACTTCTTCTCCTACCAGTTGTTTCTTGTATTATTACGCAAAATTGCATGTTGGATCATGATGATCCTTTAAGCAGCCAGCAATAATAATACAATAATGTTATTTTGGATTAGTTTAATGTACTCTCCATATTAAAAAAACTATACATTATCTACCGGCACTTGATACTCTTGTTAAAGAAATAACAGCCGTTATTTGTATTTTGGACTAGTAGAGGGACCGGCTTTGTTCTTTGCACATCAATACAACTCGTGACTCTTCCAAGTTCCACCTCTACGTCGACGTACTTCATCCCATGATTCTACTTGAGCCTTGGACTTTGGGATGTACTAGTAAAATTTTGTCTGGGATATGTGTCTCGTGAATAAATCAAAATAACTAAAGTCTAAAACAATACACTTCCACTATTTACTAGCTAGTAGTGGTTCATGTGTCACCCACGTCATTACTTATATATCATGAATCTAAAGACCTTCATGTGTCAGTAAATAAATGGTTTATACAAATTCCAGTTTATGTGGACTCCCAGAGTTCTAAAAACCAGTTTGTGTCAAAAAGAAAAAAGAAAAAATCCCTTTATATATAAATACCATCTCAAGACTGTTCTAACGTCAAACTAACAACTTATATCTATCCTATACATTTTTACAAAACTCTCTGCTCTTCAGCTGTTCCTTTCCGAATTTCAAAGCCTTTTTTCTCTTATCTAGGTCATATACATTCGAAGTAATGGATACTGCTTAATTATCATCTGTTCATCACTCCATCTTGTCTAACCATGTCACTCGTGTTTAAACCCAAACACGAAGAAATGCTAGCTTCAGAGTGCGTTGCATGGCCGAGGAGAAGAAGCCACAACAACGTATGACAACCAGTACTAGTAGTGAAAAAGGAGGGGTACCGAAATACTACCAACTTTTCGTTTTGGCTCGTGAGTCTTATGGTATAGAGTTTGGACGATCTCAAAAATCAATATCCAAACCTCTAACTGGAGTAGTCTCGACAGTTAGGTAATAACGTACTACTTGGTGCTTTAATTATAAATCAGAGTTATAATGCGGAAAGTAAAAGCACACAAGACACCAAACGTTTTTTAACGAGGAAACTGCCTTGCAGTAAAAACCTCGGGACCTCGTCCAGTTTTGAACACCGCCCAGTACAAACTGACTACAAACACTAGCCTACTATAAGACTTCGGTCTGGGATGTAGCAGAGACCAACTCAAGCCCTCCAAGCGAATTGGCTACTGTCGCCTTCCTTACGTCTCTGGATCCCCCACAGATCGTCACGCACTTGATTCCCCTAGCTGACGTCCGTTACAGGCCTAGGAGTTGCTTTGACCGATGCCAAAGGCTTTTGTCAGCAATACTGGGTTTTAAACCAAAACTGTTGACTTATGGTGTAACTGTCCTCTATCAGTTTACCATAAATAAGATGACTTCCTTCGGATTGTCAAATCCAGGTCATACGGAAATCTACTTAACAAATCAGGGCTGACATGCACCTTGCAACGCCCAATCTGTATCTACCTCAGTTATAGATGAAGAACCACTTAAGGAACTTGTATAACTGGAGCCAACTAGGTCTTACAACACCGAGTGCAGCCGTGCGTTGCTACCTTTCAAACCTTTACGTAACTTAACTAGTTCTTGAATAGCCGTATAGCAGAAGAGACGGACTTTGGAATAGACAAGAACTAAGATAGGTTACTAAGGTTACAGGTGATTCTGATCAACCGCTGAGGGATCAATCTACCTGTGCTTCCCAACTCTCAAAGGAAGTCTTGATAGTCGTAGGGAGTTCCCAGAGGAGCTGCAACCTATAGAGGATGACTATACCACAACAAGCTTTCACCGAAGTGAAAAGAGTTTACGCTACTTCCCTGAGGACCTTCACGTGTGCTTGATGCTTGCGGTATTTGTCCTTAGACACCTCTATTTATAGCACTCAATAAGATAGGTTGCTTTGGAATTAAGCAATCAATTACTTGTCCCACAAGTTAAGGAAACCCTAAACTTGCCAACCAAGTAATACAGATTAATCTCAATTGAAATTCCTTTTTAGATTTATCTGCCAAGTGTTTTGTTGGCTCTAAAACACTTCAAGATAGGAATCCAACAGACCAGAGATAATCTTATCTTATTGACTCATTGAGGATCGTTAGATGGAACACAAAAGGTATTTATGTTTCACACAAGTCCATCTAAGAGATAAAGGAGTTGGAATTTGACTCAAAGTGAAAATCTGAAAGATATTCACGCAATTTGACTTTCCAGAAACTTCCCTGCGTCAGGTACACGTACAGGTTCGTGTACTAATGCGACACAGGAGATTTCTGGACCAGGTACGCGAAACCGGTTCGGGTACCGTCCAAGTCAAATTTTGGTCAAACTCTGAATCCGCTGGAAGAACTGGGCTGAGCCAGAACTTAGACATGAGAATGTCCTCAGCTATGATCCATGGACTCTTTGCTCAAGAGTACTCCTTAGATTCATCCATATCCAACATAACAGTTTGCAAGCAAACTATTGAAATGGTCATATGGCGTCGAATCTATCTCATATGTTCTTGATTCACAGTATTCGTGGGATCAAACACTGGTCATGACATAAAGCCATGTTACACAAGAACACGATCTCAATCACTACATTACTACTAAAGTAGTCGACTATATTTCGAAAGAATAGAGAAAGTAGAAATAGAAGAATAATCCGTAAAGTCATAACTCCTACTAACCTTTTATCGATGAAGAATAATTGATGTCTTCTTTGTCTTCACAGTCTTCGTCTTCAAGGTCTCTACTACTCTGTCTATATCCCATTTCCGAAATCTAAACTCTAGTAGGCTAAATCAAGAATTGAATTTTGACACCTAAAACTGACAACTAGCTTGACATACCAACGCTAGTGGGTTTGACCGGACAATGCCCTAACAAGTAGTACCAATTCACCAGCAACACCACAGACTTCAATTGCTACACCTACTTTTCCACCACCGCGTGCTGCACCAAAGCTTCGTCGTACAAATCATGCATGTTTTTTAATCCCTTCTAGTGACTACATTTTTTAGTTTAGATGATAAAAGTGTTTTAATTGATGATGAATAGAAGATGAGCACAAAGTTTTCCGATTTATTAGCATTCAGTGGTCCAGCACCAAAGAGAATTAACGGGAGACTTGCCATGATCGGGTTTGTTGCTGCTATGGGAGTAGAGATAGCTCGAGGTACTGATGTCGCAGCACAACTGGCGGATGGAGGACTTTCGTGGTTTGTAATAACCAGTGTTGTGCTATAGATGGCCTCTCTTATACCATTATCTCAAGGTGTCAGTGTTGAATCAAGATCATATGGTTTGATGTCATCAAGCGCAGAGATGTGGAACGGTAGAGCCGCAATGTTGGGTTTGGTTTCCTTGGTCCTTACTGAGGTTGCTAAAGGTGGAGCCCTTATTTAATTCATGTATTCCTTCTTGTTGTTTATAAGGTTAATCTAACTAGGTTCTGTAAATGTAAATGTCTGTGATCAATACATTCATGAGAAAGAGACAGAGGAATATAAATATTGCATTCGTTTATTTAATTTTTTTTATAGATGCTTGGAATACGATGCTTGCAAAATCTAATTTCCAAAACAATGATTGGTTGAACAAATTGTTTGAGTTAAAAGAAAAATAGGTGTTAGTATACGGCCGAGATACTTTCAGTGGAGAAATTACCACCACCCATCGCAGTGAGAGCTTGAACAACGTTATAAAGAGGTACGTCAGCTACAAAGATATGCCTAATCTATTACGCTTTTCCCATTGCTTTGAAAGACTAGTAGAAAATCGGCGTTTTGAAGAAATGAAACTAGACTCCCAAGAAAGTCAAAGCTTCCCTGCAATGTCTTTCCTAGTGGAGATCTTATAACATGCAGCAAAAGTATCCACGCCGAAAATGTTTTAATTGTTTCGAAAACAAATGTGTAGAGGTCATGATTGCACAATCATGGATTTGGCACTACCGGGACTGCTAAAAAATATGGAGTTATACCCAATGGGAAAACATACCACCGCACAGTCATTTTTGATTCCAAAGATAACAGTATTTCATGTAGCTGTAGAAGGTTTGAGTTTGCAGGTTTTTTTTGTTCATATGCTCTTAAAATTATGTCAATTCATAACATCAAGAGTATTCCCACTCAATACATCTTAAAGAGGTGGACAAAAGATTGAAATCAACTACTGTACAAGTGTAATGACCCACGTTGTACAAGTGTCGATGCTGACCCAAAAGCTGACTAGCGACAAGGGCATCAACTACTGATAAAGCATATGAAATTGCTATATATGAACTTAAAAAAACAGTAGAAGATGTTTATGCATGTCTGAGAGGACTTGCAGTTCAAGAAACTTCTCAAGCAGAACCAGTTGTTGATGGTGTATCCCAACAAGATGTTGTTTTACCTATTAACGATGATAATCTCATAGTGAAGGGGATTAAAGTCAAGGAAAAAGAAGTTGGTGTCGCTCCTACTAAGCGACTAAATGCTATAGAAAAGGCTACAACAAAGAAAATAAATCCTCGAAAAACACTATTTGATTTGGAACCTCCAAGTAATGTTCATTCTTCGTCCGTAGTTGCTAACCAGGATCAACAGTTCTTGATGCCGCAAGCTAAGCATTTTGTAAGTATATTACTTTACAGTGATTTCAATTATCCATAGGTTCATGTTGTCATTGTGTAAGAAAGGAAAATGTGCAACATACATTTTTCTTATGTCAAAGGTGCATGGTGCAAGTTACATGCATATGCCAGTACAACATTTTCAGGTATTAAGCCTTCCCAAGTAATTTGTTTATTTTCACAATATTAATCATCTTCTTAACAAATTGTATACATCTTCCAACTAGCAGAACAATATCGAAAGCTACAATATCATAAGAAATCATCAACAATATTCGATGGGAAGCTACAACAATGGAAGTAAATCATCAACAGTATTTGATGGGAAGCTACAACAACGGAGACAAGCATCAACAATACTTCTACGGAGATAATTAAGACAAGGTCGAAGACAAGAAGGAAAATAAATTTTTTTTTTTTCGAAAGGAGAAGGAAAAGAAGAAGTTGTGGTGCTAGGGAACTTTTTGTTTACAACAAGGAAGCTCTGTTTTTTTTTGGTTTTTATTTTTTGCTGGGAACTTTTTGTATAGAACGATTAGTCTAATTTGGATTGGTCACGAACATGTTAACTCCTAATGCAACTTATTAATCTTACTTTAACAACATTTACAGAATCACCTTTCATTTTGCCTCATTTTCAGTATGTAAATCGGGTACACAGAAGGTTATAATCTGTTTTGGGGTTAGATAGGCTCAGATAAATTTGTTAGTCAAATGGGAAGTATTTACGTGTTATACTTTTTATTAGTCCACTTTTCATTTATCTTAATTTTAATACAATGTTCAAAAATAATCTTAGTTTTAATATGAAAACTTAAGAAACGTGTCAATTTTTTGATGGAGGGACATATTGGGACAGTATTTTTAGGCACAAAGGATTTTAGGCCTAATGTTTCTTGGCAAGCCAAAGTATGAATCATTTTTTTTTATTCAGAAAAAGAGAAAAAGAAAAAAAATCATTAGAGAAAAGAACAAAGTATGAACTTATTGTACATTGAGGGAAAAATAAATAAAAAAACATCACTAAAAATAAACAAATGTGAATTTATTGTTAACTATTTATATCCCGATGGACCATACTTTTTCACCGGGCATTTTAAGTTTCTTCATGTACCTCAAGATAAAAGGGCTAACAAACTTGGTGTCTACTTCTAGTGTTCATTAAGCATTTTCGCAGTAATTGAATTCGTCAAGCAAACTAAAACCAATGCAAAATTCAATCGGCAACGCAACTTCTTCTCCTATCAGTTGTTTCTTGTATTATTACGCAAAATTGCATGTTGGATCATGATGATCCTTTAAGCAGCCAACAATAATACAACAATGTTATTTTGGATTAGTTAATGTATTCTCCATATTAAAAAAAAAAACTATACATTATCTACCGGCAGTTGATACTCTTGCTAAAGAAATAAGAGCCGTTATTTGTATTTTGGACTAGTAGACGGACCGGCTTTGTTCTTTGCACATCAACACAACTCGTGACTCTTCCAAGTTCCACCTCTACGTCGACGCAATTCATCCCATGATTCTACTTGAATCTTGGACTTTGGTGATGTACTAGTACAATTTTGTATGGGATATGTGTGTCGTGAATAAATCAAAAAAACTAAAGTCTAAAACAATACACTTCCATTATTTACTAGCTAGTAGTAGTTCATGTGTCACCCACGTCATTACTTAAATACCATGAATCTAAAGACCTTCATGTGTCAGTAAATAAATGGTTTATACAAATTCCAGTTCACGTGGACTCCTAGAGTTCTAAAAACCAGTTTGTGTAAAAAAAGAAAAAATCCCTCTATATATAAATACCATCTCAAGATTGTTCCAACGTCAAGCTAACAACTTATATCTATCGTATAAATTTTTACAAATCTCTCTGCTCTTCAGTTGTTCCTTTCTGAGTTTTAAAGACTTTTTCTCTTATCTAGGTCATATACATTCAAAGTAATGGCTACTGCTTCGTAATCATCTGTTCATCACTCCATCTTGTCTAACCATGTCACTCGTGTTCAGACCCAAACACGAAGAAATGCTAGCTTCAGAGTGCGTTGCATGGTCGAGGAGAAGAAGTCACAACAACCTATGAGTACCAGTACTAGTAGTACCAATGCACTAGCAGCACCACTGACTCCAATTGCTACACCTACTTTTCCACCACCGCGTGATGCACCAAAGTTTCATCGTACAAATCATGCATGGTTTTTAATCCCTTTTGATGACTACATTTTTTGGTTTAGCTAATAAACATGTTTTATTTGCTGATGAATAGAAGATGAGCACAAAGTTTTTCGATTTATTAGCATTCGGTGGTCCACCACCAGAGAGAATTAACGGAAGACTTGCCATGATTGGGTTTCTTGCTGCTATGGGAGTAGAGCTAGCTCGAGGTACTGATGTCGCAGCACAACTGGCGGAGGGAGGACTTTCATGGTTTGTAATAACCAGTGTTGTGCTATCGATGGCCTATGTTATATCATTGTCTCAAGGTGTCAGTGTTGAATTCAATATCAGATGGTTTGATGTCATCAAGCGCAGAGATGTGAAACGGCAGAGCCGCAATGTTGGGTTTGGTTGCCTTGGTCCTTACTGAGGTTGTAAAGGTGAAGCTCTTATTTAATTCATGTATTCCTTCTTGTTGTTTTATAAGGTTAATCTAACTAGGTTCTGTAAATGTAAATGTCTGTGATCAATACATATATGATAAAGAGACAGAGGAATAGAAATATTGCATTCGTTTATTGTAAAAAAAATTATAGACTTTTCAAACTTCTGCTAGAAACAACTACAATCAAGCATAAGTTCATTCTCAAAACTGTTACAGCCGTTTAAGATTCTAATAAACCCTTATTGTGCAGTATACACTTCTACTAGTGTGACCTGTTTAGAGGCGTTGGACCTCTCTGAAGCAGGGATGGATCTATATTAGGTCTAGTAGTGGACAATTGTCTTCCTAGAATATCCTAAATCATAGTATTAGGCTTAGAAAATTGTTGTTCACGAAGTATTATTTAAATTGCCTCAAATCCTATAAGTTTTACGTAAATTAAAATGTAGTGTAACTGCTATCTTAGTGACACAATAAGCAGCCTAAATTTTGTGTGTTTTAGAAAATACTACTTTATCCATGCATATTTGTCCTCCCAACTCCAAGCAATAAAACCTGCCTCTGTCCTTGTCCTGAAGAGATCCCCATGGGATTGCTATTTGGATTATTCAAATTCATTTGAAGTGCTGTTTTTGGGGCTGCAGTTTTTCCCCTGGGACTGCAGTCCACTAGACATATCCAGGTTTTGTTATAAGGGGTGACCTAATTCCCAACACCCTAACTTTAACCTAAAAACTGAAACTCATTAATCGCCTCACTCATTCTTTCTTCTTCACTCTCGTAACATGCCACAACAACTTCATCACTCTCCTCCTCTTAATCAGGAGCATCAAACGAAGTAATGAAAGAATCTCTTTGTTAACTAAGAGGAAGAAGACTATAAAAGGTGAAGAAGATGAATGACGTAATTGTTTGGTTTGAATTATCATTGTCTAGCAATTTCGTTTGTGGTTTGTTACCTAATTGTTTGATGGGTTTAATGGTTTGAGTTTATCATTCTATCATTTGAGATAATGGGTTTGTTGTAATTCACCTTATGCTTGTTTATTTTAACTTAAATTGATCATTTAGGGTTTCTGAATTTAATTAGGGTTCTTGATATATTTGGGGATATTGAATCTGATTTTAATGTGAAATTCGAAGTGTTTGTGGTGTGTGATTGTTTGATTTTGATTTTGGAATCTTAATTGTGTAGACTTTGATTTGTTTATTCAATCGGTTGATACAAGAAATAATTATCTTCATCAGTTAGGGTTCTTAGTGTTAAGGATAAGGTCACAGACTACGTCTACAACCACCTTGTAATCAAATAACAATATTTGCACCTATATTTACGGATCAGTTGTGTATACTTTGAATGTAACAATCTGTGTAACAAACCCTAAAGTACATCGGGTTGTAAACTTATATATAAACATGAGTACTCCACCAGATGAAGTGTGGAAAGATTAAACTCTATTCATCTCTTTCACTTGGTATCTCGCCAACCGATCCAATACCACGCTCAACCCAATTTTCCCACCATAACAATGGCAGAAACATCCACCCTTCATTCAATCCATGTCAATCACTTAATCAGTGTCAAGTTGAATGACACCAATAATCTAATGTGGAAAACACATCCTTTACTAAAGGGCTATAAGCTCCAAGTTTATGTGGATGGTACAGAGAGACCACCACAGACTCTTCCAAGTACTACAGAAGGACAACCAGGGATTACCAATCCAGCTTTTACTAAATGGGAGGAACAAGACCAAATCTTGCTAGGATGGCTGTTATCCTCTCTAACAGATGGAGTTTTAGGTCGTGTAACAGGCCTTAACACTTCCAGAGAAGTTTGGCGCTAGCACTTGAAAAGCGTTATGCACCTAAAACCAAAGCACACAAGATGCATCTTAAGAGACAACCGCTGAGCCATAAGAAAGGTAATTCTTCCATGCATGATTATTTTGCAAAATCTAAAAAACTATTTGATGCTCTTGCAGCAGCAGGCAATGCTCTCAGTGAAGAAGATATGCAACAATCGATTTTGAGTGGCCTAGACCAAGCCTATGATGTTATTGTTACATCTCTCAGTACTCTTGAGGCAATAGACATGGATACTTTCTTTGCTCATCTCCTGACTTATGATATGCGATTGGAGTAACAACTTTCTGTCATTCAACATCCGGTTGCTAATGTTGCAATGAGTTCTTCTTCAAGACCATATCAGAGACCAGATCGGATACGCACCATGAAGCAAAACATCAGGCATCCTACTCAAAAGAGGAACAACAACAACAACAACAACAATCAACCAAGACAACAAACAGATCAAGGTGAAGGACCATGTCAGATTTGTACTCGTCAATACCATGATGCTCTTCACTGTTGGTATCGTTTCAAAAAGAACTTTGTACCAAGGAGAAACACTCAACCAGCAACTTATATAGCTTTGCCAGGAGGACCCAATGGCACCAATTGGGTTACAGACACCGGTGCTACACACCATCTGACAGTAAATATGCATAATCTCAACATAGCTCATGAGTACAATGGCACAGAAAATGTGCATGTTGGCAATGGTAATGGACTGCCAATCGAGAACTTTGGTAATGCTTCCTTTACATACAAAATAGAGCCTTTTACCTTAATAACATACTTCATGTTCCTCAGATAAAAGCAAATTTGCTATCAGTCTCAAAATTTTGCAAGGATAATAGTGTGTATTTTGAGTTTCACTTTTATTTCTTTGTTTTAAAGGACCTCCACACAGGGACGACGTTGCTGCAAGGAAGGAATAAGAATGGGCTCTACATCTTTGACGGTGTTCGATAGATACAGCAATCCCAACCAGCCACCTTTGTTTCACAAACAATTCCAATTTGGCACCAGCGTTAGGTCATCCAATGGTTCGCACTGTTTTCAGAGTTATCAACATATTTTCCCTTCCAGTATCCAATAAAAGTTTCGATTTCTGCCACTCTTGCCATATAAGCAAGAGCAAGAAACTCCCATTTTCTCTTTGTAGTACAATTATTGACAAGCCTCTGAGCTTGATTGTTTCTGATCTTTGGGTCTCTCCAAAATTATCAATCCATGGTTTTAGATATTACATATTGTTTCTTGATGTCTTCTCTCATTATACATGGATATATACACGAAAATCTGATGCTTTGCATACGTTTCTACAATTCAAAAAGCTAGTTGAAAATCAAACAAATTAGAAAATCAAGGTCTTCCAGTCTGATAATGGTGGTGAATATCAGAAGTTCACTTATTTTCTTAACGAATCAGGTGTCATACATAGGTTTTCTTGCCCACACACTTCATCACAAAATGGCTTAGCTGAACGTCGTATTAGGCATATACCAGAGTCGGGTTTAGCTCTTTTATTTCAAGCATCAATGCCTACTTCATATTGGTCAGAGGCTTTTCAAACATCTTGCTACTTGATTAACAGACTACCTGCTTCTCAGTCTGAAACTAAAACCCCTTTAGAGCTCTTGTATCAAAGAACACCTGATTACAGCTTCTTAAAAGTGTTTGGTTGTCTATGCTACCCATGTCTTCGCCCTTATGTTGCTAATAAAATTGAGCCAGGGTCGCCGCCATTGTGTTTGTGGGTTACAGTAGCGCTCACAAGGGCTATTTACACCTTCATCTACCAACCAACAGAGTATATATCTCTCGACACGTCAAGTTTGAGGAATCAAGCTTCCCATTCTCTGCCAAGCAGAAGATAAAATCCCTTACTCCCACTGAAAGAATTCAATCCACTAAACTCTTATCTTCATCAACGTTTTTTGTGCCTTCAATATCTTCAGTACATCCAGTTCAGGCTCATGACTTTGTGCCTCAAACATCATCAGCAAATGGTGTGTCAGATCCTTTACCATCAGTTGATACCACCTTACAGGATACAACATGAAATATCATCTCCTGACTTACCAGAGGTTACTTCAGTTTCTACGTCAGAACCAGTGGTATCTGTACAAAAACATAGCATGATCACAATAGCAAAAGACGGAATCAGAAAACCAATTAAGAAGTTATGCTTAGCAGCCACAAAGTATCCGTTAAAGACAGATGATTTTTATGAACCAAAGACATATGCAGAAGCATCTAAGGATCCAAATTGGAAACCTCATATGGATGCAGAGATTGAAGCACATGATCGTAATGGTACCTGGACAAAAGTTCCTTATATTGAAAGAATGAATCTAAGTGGGTTTTTCGAGTAAAACAGAAATCTGATGGAAAGTTTGATAGGAGGAAGGCACGCCTAGTAGCAAAAGGGTTTAACCAGAGAGAGGGAGATGATTACAGTGAGACTTTTAGCCCTGTTATCAAGCCCTGCACCATTCGTTGTGTTCTTTCTATTACCGATGCTCATAACTGGGATTTAAGACAATTGGATGTACACAATGCCTTCTTACATGGAATATTAGAAGAAGATGTATACATGAAACAACCTCCTTGATATGTTGATCCGGAAAATCCCACACATGTATGCAAGCTTAATAAGTCAATTTACAGCTTAAAACAGGCGCCTCGCACCTGGTATTCTAAACTCAGCTCATATATGATTCAACTGGGATTTAAAGGTTATGTAGCTGACAGTTCTTTGTTTGTGCAGCAAACAAAAGAAGGGATAACCTATGTCCTTGTATATGTTGATGATATTATAGTCACGGGTTCTAATCATTTGCTTGTTAACAAACTGACTGGTGCTTTGAGTACAGAATTTGCAGTAAGAGACTTGGGAGAACTGAACTACTTCTGGGCATTGAAGTAATAAAGAAAAAGAACTCAATAGTTGTCAGTCAAAGGAAGTATATAACAGATCTGCTAAAGCGCACAAATATGGATGGAGCTAATCCAGTGTCTACACCTCTTGTAGCTAATGTAAAAATTCAGGGGGTTAGGCATAAAGAAGTTTGATGATCCAACGATGTATAGGAGTGTTGTTGGGGCACTTCAATATCTTCATCTTACAAGGCCAGATGTTGTTGTAGCAGTAACCAAGGTGTGTCAGTACATGCATGATCCATATGAAGAGCATTGGGATTTGGTCAAGCGTATTCTCCGATATCTCAAACATACAGTGGATTTCAGTCTTGCAATCAGAGGATCTGCAGACATATCTCTCCATGCATACTCAGACTCGGATTGGGCAAGCAATCTAGATGACAGACGTTCGACGAGTGGGTATTGCATCTATTTTGGAGGAAATCTGATATCCTGGAGTGCAAGAAAACAAAGAACTGCTTCAAAATCAAGTACGGAGGCAGAATATAGAGGTATAGCTATAACTACTTCAGAATTGATTTGGATTGAATCACTCCCCAGAGAGTTAGGCATTAAAGTGCACACTCCCTCACTATGGTGTGATAATCTTGGGGCAACATATCTAACTGTTAATCCAGTCTTCCATGCAAGAACAAAACACATTGAGATTGATTATCATTTTGTTCGTGAAAGGGTTGCCGACAAACAACTGCAGGTGAAGTTTATATCCTCCAAAGATCAACTCGCAGATGTTTTCACTAAGGGTCTAGCATCACCAAGATTTCAGTATTTACGTGACAAGTTGAACATTCGCAACTCATGCTCCACTTGAGGGGGAATGTTAAGGATAAGGTCACAGACTACGTCTACAACCACCTTGTAGTCAAATAACAATATTTGCACCTATCTCTACGTATCAGTTGTGTATACTTTGAATGTAACAATCTGTGTAACAAACCCTAAAGTATATCGGGTTGTAAACTTATATATAAACATGAGTACCCCACCAGATGAAGTGTGGTAAGATTAAACTCTATTCATCTCTTTCACTTTTAGAAGGCTTATTTTGTTGATAGATTTGATTGATTTCAAGGGTTTATATGATAGATTTGAAGTGAAAACAGAAAGATACGACTATACTTTGGGTAAAATTTGTGAATGGTTTGTTGTTAACTAAATTGTACTGCTATCAGTCGTGGTGGTGGCGTTGGTGGTGGAGGAGATAGGAGGAGTTCCGGCGATGGCGGCGGCGGTGGAGGAGGTGGCGCCGGTAATAGTGGTGATGGTGGCGCTGTTAGAGACAAATTAGCTAAAGATAAAAACAAATTAATAAAACTTAGATATGGGGTTTTCTACTTTATCTGTGGGTGACCATTTTTTGTTTATTACTGCGGCCCAAGGGAAAAACTGCAACACCAAAAATAGCAATGTTAATTTGGATGGCAGATTCTTTGATGCGTGTGGTGATGACTCTGCTTTCCTAGGTCGACCCATCATGTACACAGCGCCATTAAATAATAGTTTCACTTTCAGGGCCACTTTTGTAAGCCCATGACATGGACCAGACGGTGAGAG
>JAJJMA010157469.1:0-12467 GCA_023529015.1 Papaver nudicaule | reverse complement strand
AGTACTCGTGGACCCAGGGAGTTCTGTGGACATCCTTTTCAACTCTGCATATCAGGCTATGATGTCTAAAGACCCACTATTAGCTTCGCTAGTGCAGTCGAAATACAACATTTATGGATTCAACGGGATTGCATGTAAGCCAAAAGGCGAAGTCACGCTTAAGGTGGTCACATGTAAAGAATTAACGCTAGACACTACCTTCGTGGATGTGGATTCGCCGTATGCACCCATTCTTGGGAAACCTTGGTTGCATAGTCTGAAGGGAGTTCCATCTACTTATCATCAGCGCCTGAGGTTCCCAACTCCTAAAGGAATCGTTGAATTCGTGGGAGACCCGGCTGAAGCCAAAGCTTGTAATATCGCTGATGTGGAGATGCGCGAAAATAGGAAGGCGAGGCTGAACGATAGGAAGAGGCAAGAAAAGGAGATTGTAAAGGACCAAGAAATCAAAAACTTTATCGCTAATCCATTACAATATGTCCATTCGGCGGAAGGAAAGACTTCGGGAAAGGCGACCGCGGTGCCCTTATAGCAATTAAAGGAACCCTCGCCGATGGGAGAGCAAGAATTATATTTTACAGCAATAGAGCCTACAAGAGAAGTGAACATCGGCGATGAGGAAAACCAAAAGATAATAAAGGTCGGCACATTGTTAACAAAGGAAGAATCAGCACAGTTGGAAGCTTTATTAAGGGAATACGTGGATGTCTTCGCTTGGAATATGGACGAGATGTCAGGAATTGATCCAGAAATAGCATGTCATAAATTGGACATCGACCCAAAGGTCAGGCCATTCAAGTAGCGAATACGCAAATTAGCTCCAGCGTACAAAGAAGCGGTTGAGGCTGAATTTGACAAAATAAAAGCATCTGGCATCATTAGACCACTACAATATCCGGAGTGGATAGCAAACATGGTGGTGGTGCCTAAGAAGAATAAGGGCGTAAGGATTTGCATTGACTTCAGCGACCTTAACATGGCGTGTCCTAAGAACAGTTTTCCTCTGCCAAGCATTGATCAAACTGTGGATGCCACTTCTAGCCACGAACTTCTATCCTTCATGGATGGTTATTCAGGATATAACTAGATACCCTTGGCGGCGGAGGATCAGCGGCACACGGATTTTTCTCCACTAAAGGATTATTTTGTTATACGAGAATACCTTTCGAACTGAAGAACGTCGGGGCAACCTATCAGGAAATGGCACAAAAAATGTTTGAGAAATGGATTGGGCGAACCATGGAAGTTTACGTGGACGACATGTTGGTAAAAATCAAGAAAAAGCAGACTCATGTACAAGACTTGAAGGAAATATTCGATCACATGCGGCTTACCAAGTTAAAAATAAACCCAGCCAAGTGTGTCTTTGGCGTTACTTCAGGAAAGTTTCTGGGATATATTGTCACAAAAAATGGAGTGGAAGCGGACCAGGCGAAAGTGCAAGCCATCATGGACATGCCTTCTCCGGCGACATTAAAGGATATCCAACGTCTCAACGGGACTCTAGCTTCGCTCAACAGATTTATCTCAAGGTTCTCTGATAAGTGCAAACTTTTCTTTAATATGATGAAGAAATGAGAAAATTTTGCGTGGACAGACAGTCACGAGGCTGCATTTCAAGGCATTAAAAGGTATCTCGCTATATTGCCAGTTATTCAACCACCGGAACCTGGTGAAGA
This sequence comes from Papaver nudicaule, assembly GCA_023529015.1. Lineage (NCBI taxonomy): Eukaryota > Viridiplantae > Streptophyta > Magnoliopsida > Ranunculales > Papaveraceae > Papaver > Papaver nudicaule. The sequence continues at coordinate 10,788 of JAJJMA010157469.1, read as the reverse complement.
GCTAAGAGTCTATCTCGCAGCAACTCCAGGAGCCATCAGTGCAGTATTGGTGAGAACAAAGGGCGGTGAAACGCCAATATATTATATTAGCTGGACCTTGCAAGGAGCCGAGAAGAATTATACTAAACTTGAGCAATTAATCTTAGCATTGGTCTTTGCATCTCAGCGACTTCGTTCATACTTCCATGCTCATCCCATTACCGTATTGACCAAGACACCAATTGAGTTCATCTTCTACAGCTCCCAGAGAGTAGGAAGAATCGCCAAGTGGAATACTCGGATTGAGCAGTTCGGCGTAAAGTATGAAATACGTATAGCACATCAATCTTAGGTTATCGCCGATTTTCTTGCAGACTTCCCAATAGAGGAAGAAGAAGAGGCAGAAGACATGCCATTTACGCAGGATGATGCCGACAGCGGTGTGCCAGACCTATTGAAAAGAAGTCCAGACGGATGGGAAGCATATGTTAATGGATCTGCAAACAGAGAGGGCAAAGGTATTGGTATTGTGTTCACATCGCCGAAAGGGGAAAGGATAGTCCATTCGCTAAGATTGGAATTCCCGGCGATGAACAATGAGGCAGAATACGAAGCTGTGATCCACGCCATGCGGTTGCTCATAGAGATGGGTATCAGCAATGTCCGGTGGACCAGCGATTCGCAGTTAGTGATTCAGCAAATCTCAGGGCGATATCAAACGGTTGATCCTTCCCTACAGAAATATCAAAAACTTACTAGGGAGTATAGCCAGCAGATTCCTGGTATCAAGTTTAGACATATCTGTAGGAAAGACAAAGACACGCCGATGCACTGACATTTATTTCATCAATGATGATAGACCCAGAAATCACGTCCATAGCAATTGAGCGAGTGCAGCAATCCTCAGTAGAGGAGCGAGAGCAAAGAGAAGTGTTGGCGATGGAGACAGAGGACTCAGCGGAGACAGATTGGCGAACACTTATAAGGTATTATCTTGATCGCCTTACCACGCCAGCAAATAAGACGTTGGCACACCAAGTGATTAGCAGATCGACGAACTATGAGCTCAGAGATGGGACATTGTATCGGAGGTCATTTTCAGGACCACTCCTGAGATGTGTAACAAGAGAAGAAGGAAAACAATTGTTGAAAGTAATACACAAGGGAGATTGTGGAAATCACAGTGGACAACGGGCGCTAGCTCTAAAAGTGAGAATGCAAGGATAATTGGCCGTGGATGAACAGCGATGCTAAGGAATACACTCGCCGATGCAGACAGTGTCAAATAAATGGAAAAGGGATAAAAGCTTCGGCGACATCTTTAAATTCAGTCCTCATTCCCTGGCCCTTCGCCAACTAGGGGGTGGATATCATAGGTCCACTGCCATAGGTTCAGGGCAGAGAAAGTATATCATTGTGGCTACGGATTATTTCACTAAGTGGTGTGAAGCTAAGGCTCTAAGAACAAAGTCATGGGAAGAGGTGTTCACATTCTTGTCGGAGAACATATTTTGCAGATTTGGTGTGCCGGCGGAAATATGCACTGACAATGGAAAAGAGATTGTTGACGATAATATCAGGGATCTACTCGCCACATATGCTGTTAAGCTGGGAAAATCAACTCCACTGTACCCGCAGAGTAATGGACAGGCGGAGGCAACTAACAAAACTATTGGAATGGCCCTGAAAAAGCGAGTGCAAGTGCATGGGAAGACATGGTGTGAGCACCTCCATAATGTTCTATGGTCATACAGGACAACAGTCAGAGAGGCAACAGGCGCATCTCCTTTTCTTCTTACTTTTGGTGCAGAAGCGGTATTGCCGTCAGAAGTCATCCTTCCTACAACAAAGCGAGAAGCCTGGGAAAAGAATTTGAACACCGATCTGATTTTGGCCAAGCTGGATGATATAGAAGAACATCGGTTAATTGCATTAACCCATATGGAAAACTATCATCGCCGATTGTCTAGAGAATACCACAAGAAGGTAATTCCAAGGGAATACCAGCCGGGCGATTTGGTATTGCGAGAAATCCCACCTTCTCAGCGAAAGGGGTGTAGAAAGTTGTTGCCAATATGGGAAGGTCCTTACATCATTAAGCGAGGAGCAGGAGCTGGAGCGTACATATTGATAGACGAGCATGGAAAGGAATTGGAGCACCCTTGGAATGCTAAGTTTATTAAGAGATATTATCCTTGAATCAATGATGTAAAAACTCTGAAGTCTTGGGCGGGCATAATACCCAAGAAATCTTATTAGCTTATGTAAACAAATAGCGAATAAGATCCCGGGGACATAGGATTGTTATCATGCGCCGAACCCCGTTAACAACCCATTGTGTCATTTACATTTTCGCCGGAATACTTTCCCTAACATGGCAAAATGCGCCAACAAGAGCAAATAGCTCCTGACCACAAAGGTCTCGCCGAGGCAACATGCCTTAGACTAAAGAAAATTTCAAAGAGAAAACAGCTCTTGACCAAAAAGGTCCAACTGAGGCAAATTGCCATGGCTAAAAAGCCCCTAAGAACTAATAAGTTCATACAAAAACCCTGATCAGGTCACACAAAAATAGCCAAGTGCTAATTACTGAGGCAAAATGCCTTGACTAAAAAGTCGTCAAAGGCAAATAGCCTTCAACCTAAAAGGTTGGATTTCACTAAGGGATGAACCTTGATCTATCCTCTTCAAATGACGAAGCTATGGGTAACACATAGTATGATCCGTTGTAAACTCTATCGCGTTACTTGTTGATCTGTAAGGTTTGGCAGAAAAATATAAGACCCCCGGAGACTGGCTATATGCCACTATCTTGGCAAACCAAATACTAATAATAAGAGCGCCGACGGGCACAAGTAGCATAGCGAAAGGAGTACGGATTTGCTAGTCGGATAACCATACGACATACCATTTGAATGACAGATCAGCAAAGGGTTATGAAAACAGTTCTTAGAACAAAAATGGAATAAAACTAACATTTCATTAGGCAAAACAAAAGGGTATTACAAAGATCGTAAAAAGCAAGGAGAACATAATTTTTTCTTATATTCGGCAAAATAAAAGTAAGAAGCCAGGTTACAATAAGATGAAAATCCAAGCAAGTTCTAAGTTTACTCGGCGCCGTCCTTGGGGGTTGCAGTTTTCTCCTCTCCTCCTCGCTGTTCTACTTCCTGTTTTTCCTCTTCTTCTAGTTCTTCTTCTTCTTCCTCCTCTCCCTCTCGCTCCTCATCTTCCTCTGGTTGCTCTCCTTCTAATTCTTCTCCTTCGCCAGACTCGTTGCCTTCATCTTCGCTGTCGACGATTTCCTGAGGAACAGTCTTCTTGCGAAGAGCGTATTTCTCAGGAACCTCAAGTTTACGCTTGGGGAATTCTTCATTCACAAAGTCTTGAACGGCGACAAAGGCAACTTTGAGCAATTGCCTGTCATGTTTGTCCTCTTGATCCACTAGTTTCTTCTCAGCCGTATTCAAGTCTTCTTGGAGGCGATCGCGGAGTTGCCCAATATACACGACCTTGCCATCCAAATCTTTGATCTTTGCCTCACATTGCTGATGCTCAAGAAGTTGGTTGTTCAAATTGGAAATGGTGGCGGAGCAGTCCTTGTGTGCAATAAGGGCCTCGCTTAACTCCTCTTTACATTTGTTATGAGCTATCAACTTGTCTGCCAAATCAGAAATGGTCTTGGTGCAAATGGCATGATCCTCAGCAATTTTTTCGTGCTTCTTCAACTCTTCCTCCAAATGCTTGACTTGATCTGAAAGTGAGAAAAACAAAGTAAGGTTAGAACTGAGTCATGGGGAATAGGTAGCAGCGGTATGCCCTAGAAACCTACCTTCTAACCCTTGTATATGCTGGCGAACGCTCTCTTGAGCTCTACTAATGGTGGTAATTTTTAGACTCAAAACTTTGATTATTACTGGGACCTAGCATCCTAGATATCAAGGTTTGTTGAGAAGTCAATTGCTGATAATATTCCCTGGCACGATCGTCGTACAGCTTTGCGAAATCTTTAGGTTGTTGAATTTCCCTTAAGGCAGTCTCATTCTCGGTAGAGGCATGAATTAGTTGGCGGTGTAGGTTGTCAGCTATAGCTTTCTATACTCGCCATAAACCACTCGCTCGGGCATGGTCAACGATAGCAGCCTCCTTCGCTTTCAAAGCAAGCTTTTCTCGGCGAATAGCTTCATCTCGCTCCTCCTCAACCCAACCTAGCTCTGAGCGAGCATCTTTGGCCACACGATCAAGATTTTCATTAAGTTCGCTAACATATCTTAACTCTCGGCGATACCACTTAACATCGCGATCAAAATCAAACAACAGCCAGCATTGTCGGGCATTAGCATCAGTAAGTTTGTGAATCGCGAGTTCAGCTTGCCGCAGCCGCGACAGAGTTGTTGGCGACCTTGGAAGGGATGATATCTAAGGGCCTTGGCGAAAGCAAAATAAAATACGAGCGAAAGAAGAAAGGAGATTAGAAAGCTCACCTTGGAGTTTCTGCTGGGTTTCGGCAGGGGCACGCTTCACTCTCTCATTGGCAGATCTCTCAGCTTCTAGCTGGCGAGTAAGAGTCTGTTTCTCTCGCTCTAGCTCATAAATTCTATCACCTTGAGCTTCAAAGGGTGTCGAACAAACTGAGCACTTGATTATAACCCTGAGGCAAAAGGAGATCAAATTAGAAACTAAAGGAAGTGGTAAAGAAAGCATGATACACTGAAACACCAAAAAAGGGTTCCGCTGTAGCCAGGTTGAAATGTTGTTGGGGAGTCAAGTTATGAGCCACGGTAGACAGCTCAGGAGTTCTCGCCAGCCCACGGTACGTCAATATGGTTTCATAGTACAACGAGTTGTCTTTTCCTTCCAGGGTGAGCAAGCGAGAAAAGGACTCGGCAAGCTCATTGGCAGCTTCGTAATGGAGCCTCTTCTGGGAGGAACAAAAGGTCTTTTACCGCGCGACATCCGGTCAAGGTCCAACACCTCTAGATCGGAGGAAACAGTAGTTATGATGTCATCAGGATGATTCCCCACCTTGCCCTCATTTTCAGTATCCAGGGTAGCGAAAATAGTTTCCTTCTCCACAAGAGAATCGCCAAGATGCTGATCTGTCATCTCCACATCAGCGTACGAGTTGGGTTCAGGAAGAGGAACTTCAGTTCGGTTCGCCTCGACGGGTTTCTTCTTTTTTAACTTGATAGCGAGATTCCCAGCTTTGGAGGGAAGCTTCGCCGAAGCAGGGACGTTCTCGCCAGTGTTCACATCCGGCTCAGAAGAAGGCTTGGTAGGCCGAGGCACGATAGGAGCGGGGGCAGCCTTTTCAGGACCTTGAGGATTTAGTTTCGCCGAGGCAGTCTTTAACCTCTTGAGGAGTTCCTCATTCTCTTGGTCTGATTCAGTACCCTGTAAAACAAACATCAATATTACCATGTAGATCAGGAAACAAGCAGAAGCAAATATATCTATATATTCTAAGACAAGTAAATGCTTGTTACCTGATCTCCAGCTTTCCCTTCTGTTTGTTTTCTCTTTCTGCCCTTGGCAGACTTCTTCGCAGCAACATCGGGAATTCGTATCTTCAAAAAATCCCAATCTCTAAAACGAGAATGTCCATCGGCAAAGTTGGTCCTAACCTTTGTTTTCATTTCGTCAAGCCATCCCATCAACCAGGGACCTTCAACCCAGCAGGGTAAGTTTGACCAGCCGCCTTCAGAACTCTTTCGTGCGGTATAAGTGTCATTTTCTTCTTTCTTATCAGCGGCGCCGAGCATGACATCCTCAGGCTCCATCCCACGTTTAGTTACAAAGCGATATGCCCATGACTCTCCTTTGATAGTAGAAGGAAGAACATCGTATTGTTTCACAAAATTATCAACTGTGTAAGAGGATGGATCAAATAGGCCACGCACAAAACAATCAGGATAGTTAGTCTCGTCACTCCGGCGAAGCTTCCATTCCACTAGTATGCGAATAGCATTGCCAGTAAGCTGGAAAGGGCTTTTCTTGATACGCATGACAAGATCCAGAATAAAAGGGTCGGCGGGATCGTAAAGAGAAAGTGGTAACCCAGCTTTAAGCGTGCCATAGGCAACCACAGCCCTTTCGCTGGTTTGATCATCCCGGCTGAGGTCTTCCAGAGTTGTAGGAATAGTTGGGGACGATAAGCCCTCATACTTAATCAGCTTCAAAGGATGAATGTTGATGTGATCAAAAGCGCAGTACTTATCCCAGTTATGCCAGGAAGGTCTCTTAGCGGCGGTAGATTTGTGCTTGGCGGCAGCAGTAGACTTAAGTTTAGTAGCAGCGAGAGGTTTTGTTTTTGGCAAGTTATCATTTTTTGTAGGAGAATCTTTGACTTGGGCGATATACCTGGTCTGGCGAGAAGATTCGGAAGCATTTGAAGCCATGATATTGGGGACGATTGTTAAAAAAGGTTCAGGCCGGGAAATGATAGTCGGAGAAGACAAATCCACCGGAGAAAAAGAAATCACCGGAAGAAGATGAACAGTTGGAAATCTGGGGAAGGAGAGTGGAGTGTGATTGAGATCAGGAAGTATGATTAAAAGCAATGATAGAGAAGAGAAGGAGTTGATACAGTCGTGTTTGAGATGATTTACTAGCTTAAAGGGATCAGATAGCAGAAACAGTAATTGGTTAGGTTAGGGGTTGAAGGAAAGGGTTTTGCAGAAGAGGAAACAAAAATTGAAAGGCAGATGAAGATAGATTGAAAAAGAGAGAGAAGCGAATTTATAGGAGGAGATAGAACCGACGGATCCGGTCACAGGTCAAAAGAAAATGCCACGCATGTATGACACGTGGAGGAAATAAGAAGTAATGGAGAACGTGGGCGCGGTATTTTCAGTGTTAAGGAAATTTCATCCCCGGCGATCGAAGATCTTGGAAATGAAAGAGGCAAAATGTGAGTGTAGAAAATACCATCGCCAGATAAATGAATCCTAGTGGCGAAGCAGCATGGACATGGAGTAGCCAAGATACACAGAATCACTTAAAGAATGTAATCAGTGATATGAAAAAGGAAGAAACGTGAAGGAAACCTGGGCGAGATAAGTAGTTGAGAAGTAGCTGAGAAGTAGTTGAGAAGTGGTTGAGCATTTAAGGATGGTCAGAACGGATCTATTGTCAGAGTTGACTGGTTGACTCAGTGGGATCATCGTCAGCTATACTTATCCACAGGAAGGAAGCATCGCCGAAGCTCTTGAACGATAGCCAAGACCGCTGAAAGTCACGAGTGGGCGAAAGAGGACAAACAGTGTCAGAAAACATCGCTATCAACGTTAGCTGTAATCCATTGTAATTTCTGCCTATATAAGGCAAGATATACCCCTTTGAGAGGGGTTGGTGTAATTTCAGTCTGGTTTAGAGAGAGAAAAAGGGAGTGACTTACTTGCTCTCCTTAACCCAGTGTTATGTAAGTGATAATCTAGAAATTGTAAGGAAGAGTGATTTCAAGTCAAGGTATGATATGTAACCCCCTTTACTAATACAAAACCTCTTGAATGTAAGTCTCAAACAAGAGGAAGAACCAAGTGAATCGTTGTCGTGTATCTCCATTCTATCCTTTTACTGTTTTGATATGATGTATGTGTTTGTATGGTATTGTATGACATTCAATGGGTGTACAGTCAAAGATCTAACTAGGGGTTTTTGACTGTTATACAAATCATTGGAATGGGTTTTGTGGAGATGCCTAGAGGCAATTATGTTGAGCCCACGCTTTGGAATTTTGATGCATCTTCCTGCTCGTGATTCATATGATATGTACATTCTTTTCGATAAAGTAAGTAAACAAGAGCATAACTTGCTCTTGTTAGATTGTCCGGATGCTGTTGCCATTATTCAGCAACGCTGGGACAACGTTTTCCCTGGTTCTCCTCCTTTCAGGGTAGTCTGCAAGCTTAAATTGGTCAAAAGGATTTATCTAAATGGAACCGTGAGGTATTTGGTGTAATCCAGACCAATATCAAATCCTCCCTGGAGGAGATTTCTTCCACTTACTCTCGTAATCTAGATGGTAACCTAGACACTATTCTAGAATCTCAAGTGGCTGCTCTAGAAACTTTGTATGACCACGAGGAAAAGTTTTGGAAAGAGAAATCTAAGGAAAACAATCTGAAATTTGGTGATCGCAACACCAAATTCTTTCATTCTTGCACTCTGAAGAAGGAAAAACAAAATCCAATCCATCACTGATGGGGATGGAGTAACCCGTTTTACCCATAAGGATATCTCTTCTGCTTTATCTAGTCATTTCCATAGGATTTCCTCTGAACCAAACCTTAACTCCTCTAGCCCCATTACCGATCTCTTCTCCTCAGAAGTTTCGGCAGAGGAAAACTCCAAGCATATAGCCATTCCTACGGAGGAAGAGGTTTTTAAGGTGGTTAAGAGCATGGCGCCAGAAAAGGCCCCTGGGTCAGATGGTTTCGATGTAAAAATTTTCAAACACCAATGGCCTTTAGTTGGGCCTGATATTGTGGGTATGGTTCAGCATTTTTTCCATACAGAACATCTCCTTAAGGAACTCAATAACACATTCCTTTCCCTTATTCATAAGGTTGAAAACCCTTATCTCCAGCTGACTTTCGCCCTATTAGTCTTTGCAACACCTCTTATAAGATTATTTCTAAGATTCTTGCAAATCGCCTTAAACCAATTCTCTCCAAAATCATCTCTCCCCATCAGTCGGCTTTCATGCCCACTAGGAAGATAACTGACAATATTGTTCTTGATCAAGAGGTAGTCCACTTTATGAAAAAAGCACAAAGGTAAAACTGCACTCATGGGTCTCAAACTTGACATGAGCAAAGCTTTCGATCGTGTTAGATGGGACTACCTAATTGAAATCCTTAGGAAATTAGGTTTCTCGGAAACCTGGTGCTCTCTCATCTTCCAGTGCATATTGCGGTATTATGCAATGGCTCTCCTGGAAAGCCATACTCCCCTTCTAATGGTCTTCGCCAGGGTGACCCCTTATCACCCTATCTGTTTCTTCTTTGTATGGAGGGTCTAACCAGACTCATGCAAAAGAGCGAAGCCCAAGGTAAGATCCATGGCATATCTGTAGGGTACAAATCTTTCTCTATTTCCCATCTGATGTTCGCTGACGATTGCATTCTCTTTACCCAGGCCACCCTCTCTGAGGCCAGAAATGTGTTAGATATTATAAACACTTTTAGCAAAGCTTCGGGTCAAATGATAAACTTTGAAAAATCTGGGATTTTCTTTTCCAAAATCCCTAATAAATTTGGGAAAATGATTATTCGAATTCTCAAAGTAAAAAAGATTAGGATGTCTGACCAATATCTAGGTACACCATTGTTCATTGGTAAGGAAAAGAAATGTTTTGATTCGATGGTTTGAAGATTTCAGGGTAGGCTTCATAACTGGAGAGGGAAACTTGTCTCGCAGGCAGCTAGGTCGGTAGTTGTCAAATCAATATTGGAATCACTCCCCATTTATTAAATGGGTTGCTTCCAAATTCCTAAGGATATTATCAAACAACTCATTGCTATTCAGAGACGATTCTGGTGGGGCATTGAGGAAGAGAGAAGGGGGTTGTTTCTTAAGGCCTGGTCCTCCCTTTGTAAACCTCTAAACCATGGTTGTTTGGGGTTTAGAGATCTCCATGCAAACAACCTGGCTCAGTTAGGGAGGCTTGCTTGGAATCTAGTATCCAACCCAACTGCCCCTTGGGCTCTCATATTAAAAGCAAAGTATTTTCGTCAATGCAGAAATCCTTTTGACTCTAACATTACCTCTAAGGGCTCATGGATTTGGACTTGCATCCAAGTGGGTCTAAACCAAATCAAACCTTTGTGTATATGGCAAGTGGGCAATGGCCAACTTATAGATATTTGGGAAGATTCCTGGTTAGAAGGGGTTATCCTATCCTCTGTCTCTCACCCTCCTCAGAGTACTAGGGTTAGCCATCTTATTGACCCACTAAGTAAATCATGGAATCACTCTCTGCTTCTTGATCTTTTCCCCATAGATATTGTAGACAGAATAGAATCGATTCCCGTTAGATCTCACAAAACTGATTCTATTAGGTGGACCTTGGAAGATAATGAAAACTTCTCCACTAGCTCTCTTTATACTTCCATCAAAGATTTTATGCACAATGATAATTCTATTTGGGATAAGCTATGGGACACCAAATCTGCCCCAAGATCAAAGTTATTTGCTTATAAATGTATTCAAAACATGGTTTCTACTAACGTTGATTTGTCCAGGTACATAGGGGTTCAAAATGTGTGCTCCTTGTGCTCTCTGCACAATGAAACATTACAGCACATTCTCTTCTCTTGTCCTTTTTCTAGATGTATTTGGTTTGCGACCAATGTGAACCCTTTCCCTCCTATGGTCACTTTTCCATCTGTCTATCAGTGGTTTAATCTTCTTCATTCTCCACCTTATAGTTGGTCCCCAGATATGGGTGACTGGAATGCATTATGCTTATCCATTATATGGCACATCTGGAAAGCCAGATGTGAAAAGAACTACAAAGGAACTGAACAAAATCCTAGGTCTGTGGCAATGAGGGCTCTATCCTTCTGGAAGGATAACTGGAACATTTCTTCTACCACCAATCTTCCAATAACCAGTTCTGTTAACAGGTTGTCAGTTAATAGTATATGGACTCTGCCACCAATTGGCAGTGGAAAAATGAACATAGCCTATGAATGCAACAAGGAAACTAAATTTCTTACAGTCAGTTTAATTCTAAGAAATGCTTGGGGTTATTGCAGGAATGTAAGAGCAAGGAAGATGGGGGTGCAGACAAGGGGTCAAGGAACA